>JANHGN010006691.1:72635-91019 GCA_024605025.1 Megaceryle maxima | reverse complement strand
AAAAACAAACAAAACACAGAACCAAACCAATCAACAAAAGCTAAAAGCAAACAAAACCCTCAGACCTGATGTAATTTGATTTTCCAGCCAGTCCTTTCAGGCACACACAGCTGGTTTTTATATTTGACAGTGGACATTTAAACCTGCCCAGATCTCTAATCTTTCCATTCCAGAAAAATAAATGATGAAATTGGACATTTAGGATATTTAATGCTAAAAGATGTTTCTGATGTTGTTACAAACATGGGAATCTTGGTATGAATTAATGAAATCTGTTGTGGAAAAAAAAAAAGTGTGTTAGCTGGAAGAATATGCTTGTCCCTGCTTTTGCAACTTTTATATGCTATATTTAATATAGTTTTTTTCTGTCTTTGTTAACGAATTTCTTCGATTATGAGTTCTTTAAGAAGGGAGGCATCCTATCTTATCAGAAATTAATTTTGACCTCAAGTTGTGTTCCCAGGCATTTAGTCCTGGGGCTTTGGTGTAGGACGTCAGAGAAAGCTTTGCCAAAAGTCAAATGTGTTTTTGAAGCATCACAGTCCCTATGTAGTCATCTTGTCAGGGATGGCAGGTAAAGTGTGTTTGTAGTGCTTTGCCTACTTGTTTAGAAAAGTAACAAGGCAGCATTCAGGAGGGAGTTTGTAGCCAAGAACCTGCCGTTGCGGATCCTGTGGGTGTTTCGACTGTTGCTGCATCAGCAGAGCTGCATCTGTTAACAGCAATTGGCTATTCCATTTCTTTATCATTTGGAGCAGCAATTCCATTGCTCTCATTAGAGAGCTGCTCCTTTTGTTGAGTTCTCATCTTACATTCTAATTAGATTTGAATGCCGACTGCAAAACTTTTTGCAGGAAGCCACATTTAGAGATGAATTTGTTTTGGCCTTACTAATGTCTTTTTCTGATCACTCTTTACTGTGCAGAGAAGTTTTGTTGGCAGAGATTAGTAATGGATGCATTCAACATGGATATGTGCCAATATTAATGAAAATCACACATTAAATTAATTTATAAGTAGGCAAAGAGTTAATTGCAAAATAGAACATTCATAATAAATTACATAAGAACTTTCATACTAGATCTGATCTAGTAGGACATGGAATGCCTGAAAAGAGATGCACAGAAAAGAATATGATAAAAGTCTTACAAAATTATGTGGTGTGGATAGCGTCTTTACTAAAGCAAGTGGGTGGAGCATCTCTGATAGGAGGGAAGGCAGAGAAACCTGGGACTGTTTAGCCTGGAGAAGAGAAGGTTTGGCACGGGGATGGGTCCTCATCGATGTGTGCAAATGACTAAAGAGAAAGTGCAAAGGAGATGCAGCCAGGATCTTTTCAGTGATGTTCAGTGACAGGGCAAAAGGCAACTAATGGGCACAACCTGAAGCTGAGGAGGTTCCTTCTGAATATCAGGAAACCTTTTTTATGCTGTGTAGGTGGCTGAGCACTGGCACAGGGTGCTCAGGGAGGTTGTGGAGTCTCCATCTTTGGACATATTCAAAACTTGTCTGGACTGGTCATAAAATCATGGAGACATTTGGGTTGAAAGGGATCTTAAAGATCATCTAGTTCAACCTTCCTAACATAGGCAGGGTCACCTTTCATTAGACCAGGTTGCTTAAAGTCCCATCCAACTTGGTCTTGATCACATCCAGTGATGGAGCATCCACAGCTGCCCTGACCCTAAACCTTGACACCTGGGCAACCTGTTCCACTGTCTCACTGCCCTCATAGTGAAAAACTTCTTCCTAATTTCTAATTTAAATCCACCCTCTTCCAGTTTGAAGCCATTACCTCTTGTCTTATTACTACAAGCCCTTGTAAATGTCCCTCCCCAGCTTTCTTGTAGGCCCATTTCAGATACTGGAAGACTGCAATAAAGTCTTCCCATAGCCTTCTCATCTACAGACTGAACAACCCCAACTCTCACAGCCTGTCCTCACAGGGGAGTTGTTCCAGCCCACAGACCATCTTTGTGGCCCTGTGCTGGACTGATTGCTGGGCAACTGGCACTGGGTGGCGCTGCTTGAGCATGGAGTTGGACCAGATGATCTCCAGAGGTCCCTTCCAACCTCAATCATTCTGTGATTCTGTGAAAGAGTAAAGAAGCATTGCACAAAGGTTCAGAACAGGTAGAAGAATTTGGTTCTTGGGACAACATGTAGTTAATCTGTGATCTTCTTCCTGGAGCTTGTTTTGCGAGGTGAAGTTCACATGGGTTCAAGTGGAGTCTAAATGAGTTCCTAGAAGTAAAAAAACACCAAACAACATCTGTCAAGGATTATATTTACATGCAAATACTTTGTCTGCAGCTCAGAAAGTCCCCTGGCTTCTGATTGGTTAGATAGTGAGAGGCACTGCCACTTACTCTCCAGGCAGTCAGGGCTGGATCAGGAGTCAGCAGGTTCTTGCACTAAACAGTTTCCATGTCATTGCCACCTCATGGCTTGCTATGGGATGTGGTTCTCCTATCCACAGTAAACTAAGGCTTTACATGAGCTTACATGATTTATTTTGCTTTGAGTGAGCTTTTCTTCTACTTTCTCTTCCCCTCTCCCTCCTCCCTCAACTTTTCTTTCCAATTAAGTTTGGGACTAAGTCATATAAATCTTTGATGCTTTGTATAATGCTTAGTAGAATTTAGTAGTTTTAACATGGGTTATGTCTGTTTATATTGGT
The DNA here is from genome assembly GCA_024605025.1 of Megaceryle maxima. NCBI lineage: Eukaryota > Metazoa > Chordata > Aves > Coraciiformes > Cerylidae > Megaceryle > Megaceryle maxima. Next base: position 88,339 of record JANHGN010006691.1, on the reverse strand, counting down.
GTTTTATTTTGTTGTGGTGTTGTTGGTTTACTGTTTGTTTGGGTTTTTTTTCTTTTTCTCAAGTGCACTGCCATTTTATGATAGTTATAAATAATATGAAGGATGGAGAAACGTTGTTAAAAAAATGTACAAGAAATCCTTCCATCTTTCTTTTAGTCTAGTCTTTTATTATCTCTACGGTACATTCATCAGGCTTCTAATTATGTTAATAAGTGCCCAGTATCAAGCTGTCTGTTCTCCAAATAGTATTTACAAAGGCATCTCCCAGAGTGGAAGGTAGCCTTTGATTTGTTTACTTACCACATGTTCTTCATCTGTAAAATCTATCATGATGATCTTTTACAGTATGTGCCTGACCAAATAAAAGTGAAAGCTCCTATAAACTACTAGATCACAGGAATCTAGTGCATTTTTATATGTAGTATTTTTGCCTCTGAATAAAACCTGTAAAAAAAAAATAGTGAGACCATTCTGTAACCAAATTATTAGGGTAAGTTTCTGGGTCTTTGATGACCAGTTACTTCAGAAAATTGCCTCTGTAAATATTAGTAGTCACTCGTATCCAGTTATCTCTGAAGCTTGCTGTCTAGATGCCTGACTCTACAACAGGCTATCTACAGGAGCTGAGCATTCGGCATCCTGCAAGTCTTATCAGGGATGCAAAGGTGGTGTTGTACTGGAATAGTTGAGGTATATAAGCCCATGATAAATCTAAGAACATTTTATGGCATATGTAACAGGACTGTTACACTCTCTTTTATGGATCTTACTGTTACATTCTGTTTTATTGATCTTGCAGTCTAGCTTGGAGGATCTGTGAGGAAGATGATAACAGGAGACTGGTTACAGGAAGATGTCTGGGCTGTTGCTACTGCCAAGCCTCACCTCAAAGTCAGGTGGCAGTTTTGCCAGGGAATGAGAGGTGCACTACAAACTTTGTGTGAGTTCTGGTGCATTTGAGATGCAGGTGTCTCCAGGTATTCGTAACTACTGGTGAGAATGTGGGCCTTCATAGCAGAGTTAGTTGTGCTGAAGGGATGTGTGCAGCTCAAGCTGTGCACCTTCACAGACCATGGTCTTGGCATGAACTTTCATGCCTCAGGGTCTGAGTCCTTAGACTGTGTTGTGTAGGGGAGTGGGACAGGCAAGCAATAAGCAGGGACTAGTACCATCTGTAAAGCTCTGGGAGGTTGAAAAGCTGCTTGGAAGAGGTATGCAGAAAGGAAGAGAACCCAGAACTGTGACATGGATTCAGGCCTTACAGGGGTCTGAAGCTCACAAGGTATAGCCAGCACCATGAAAAGAGAAATGCCTTTAACGTCCTTCTCCTTGCATCTCTTTCTCTGCAATGTTAGAAACTGTAATAGCAATTTGCTTTAAGAAGAAAGCCTTTAACCTTTAAGAAGATTGTTGATTATTAGTCCTGGAGTAGGAAGAGCAAGCAACAGGTTCAGAGCAGAAGTCAGAACATATGGGGAAGAGTAGTCTACAGAGGGAATTAGGTCTCAGGGCCTAGTGCGGGAACAGGAGAACTGTACAACTTTCATTAGCACCAAGGGATGTATGAGCTTCTTGAGGACTTCAGTAGACTCTGATCCATCTGAGAGTCTTGTGTAATTTCTTCAGGAATCACAGACAAGCTGTTGACCTCAAGATGCCCCAGATACACGTCTCTGTAAAGCCAGCATGTGGGAGGGTTTGTTCTTTCTTTGGTTTACTTGCAGCTCTAAGTGTGGCTGAGGGCAAAACCAAGGCAGCAAGATCATATCTTAAAACATAAGTTTCAGATATAATGTTATATTGCTATGGAGTAGTTAAAGCTACAGAGTAAGCAGTGGACCATGGTATATCATTCAGTGTGCCTCTAGCAGAGTAGAGAATAAATGTCCCATGGAAGATTAAAATCCCATTGGTTCTATTATCTGTAACCAATAAAGATAAAAGGGTTGTCTATGAGGAATAGAGTTAACACAGCACATTTAGCTTTGTACTCACAAGTCCACATTTTCTATTTTGTACAAGGCATAGGAAACAAAGCAAGACAAGCTTTGTGGGTTTGTGTGTGTTGGTGTTTCGGGTTGGTTGGTTTGGTTGGTTGGTTGGTTTGTTTGTTTGTGTGGTTTGTTTTGTTTTGTTTTTTCTTCTTTTCCCCCTGGGTGAGTACATGGCAGGGGAGACTCTGGTGGACCACTTGGTTCTCTGAGGATTCAGAGGGTGGTTTGCACCAATGTTACCTCATTTTAGGGGCTAAGGGGTGTTAGTTGCACCTCCTGAAAAGTTCATATCTTGTCCTGTGGTATTTTAATGGTGGTGAGCGCAAGTCTGGCTATGTAACAGGTCATAGCTCTGTTGTGTGGTGGCAGATATAAGAAACCCCTATTTTGTCTTTGCAATTTTTTTTTTTTTTTTTTTTTTTTTGTAGGGTGACAATGCTTGTGGTTTGTTTGGGGAACAGATGAGTGTGAAGTGTAGGCTGCAGTCTGGCTTAGTTGTTTAGCTGTATCTGATCCAAGCAGGGTGTGTGCACTGTAGTTCATCGTGAAATGTCCTCTACTGCAGAATATATCAGAAGAATCAGAGTTGTGACTGCAGACAGGGGAATAGCGCTTTTCCTTTGTATGCAACAGCAGATGAGGTACTTTGCAAGTATGCCCACTTGGCAAATCAGGCCATTGATCTGATACTTGCACTGCCAGGAAGCTTTTGAGGCATGCTTGGCAGTGGCATTGCTAAGTAGCTCAAGGTTCGTGGAAAAGCAGACTCATGAATTCTTCAGCACAGATGTTCCACCTTTCTGTTGTTAAAGTCTTTGTATCATTTGCAGGAAGAAAACGTAAAAGTCTTTGTTCCTAGCTTCTTTCTTGTGCTACTTCATCTCAGTTTCAGTGGTCACTGCATTCCCTCTCATCCTGTGTGACAAAAGCCATTACAAATGCTGCAGTAGGCTGTGTTGCAAACTCTTATCTTTAAAAATGACATTCATAAAGGTTAATAATTGGAATGAGCTCTGGCAGTTACTAATTAACACTATTACACAATCAGCTCACATTCTGGCAGCATTAGGCATACTTAATCAGTCAATTATCATTGATCTCGGAAAGTGCTGCTCTAAAGTTAGCATAAGGTGCCTTTGTGAGTGGAGGGAGGGAATTTGACACCACCACAGTGGTCAGGCTGCTGGGAATGTGTGGTTTGAGGGACTGGTGTGGTATACCTGATTGTGATGGATGGATTTGAATTAGAAATCAGATAGTATAGACTCACCTTCAAACAGAAGCATAAATAGGTTCTACCACTGTCTCTCCTTGTGATTTCAAACAGTAGGGGTGTTGAGGGAGAGAGCTGACTTTGGGGAAAAATGGATTTAATGGCTTCAATACATTTCAGATAACATGATGGCTTACAAGCTTTCTAAAGGACAGCTGGAGTGTAAAGTATTTTTTTCCTTGTTTTTATTTTTCTTCACGTGATTAATAGTTCTTGAGATAAGGAAATTGCAAACAAGATGGGGAGGCATGAGATTTCCCTTTAGAAGTGTTATATAAAGTAATCTTAATCTCATGAATCTAAACGTTATAACAGCTTTGTGCTCTCTCAGAAACTCAGAGGTGTGGAGCCTTTGCTGTTCATATTGGCTTAGAGTACAGAAGGAGCAGGCCTGACTGCTGCACAGAATGGCAATGGTTTTCTAGCCAGTGTTTTGCTCTTTCCAACTTGAGTGTGGGCAGCATATGCATCTTCTCTAAAACCATCTGTTGTTTGTGCCTGGTCAGGAAGGTGTGCAGTGATGTTTGGCCCACGCAAGCAAGGGTGTTGGATGCAGTCCAGTGTGTGAAGGAGATTTTCTGGATCTTTGTATGTAAAAGGAATGTGTAGAGTGGGAGTGATCAGGGCTGGTGTGTTTGTCCCTGCTCTTTGTTGCTTCCCTTCTATAATTCCATCTTTTGACTGTTTAAGATCTGGTCTGTGATGCATACACCTGGATAGAAAGGGAACAACATGGTCAATGACATGTTGGAATGGAAGGGGAATTCAGGATACTGTGAGAATAAAGAAACTTGTGTAGGTGAAAGGGCCAGAAAATACATGAGTTGTGCTTGAATCCCCTTGGTAATTTAGCTCAGGTATTCTGTATTTTTAGGACAAGTTAAAATGTATTGTTGTGATTATTTTGGAGTACATTTTTAACCTTCCTCTGTCTTCTGCTGCTTATTCTCTGGAACTTTTCATTGTGGGCAAGTAATCCAGAAAACAATCTGGTGGGAACCTTACAGGCTGGATGTTTCCCCAAACCCCTTTTGTTTCTGTGAAACAAAAATCTGATAATACACTTCAGGGCTAACTGAAGTCAGTGATTTCTTTCTGTATCTCTGAACTTTCACCTTTATTCTTGGCAAAAATCTGCAAGGCATCTTAGGAGTAGGTACAAGAAAAAGCATGTTCGAAGGTCAAACCTGGCTCCAGTTTTTGCAAAAAAATTAGCCCAGTGCGAAGGGCTTTGTTTAAAAACTATTTTCCCATAAATCTGATTCCAGTAGTAGGAAGTGAGTGCAAGCACAAGACATCCAAACCGGTAAAATTTCCTTGCCTTTACCTGTAAAACTATGCCCACTTATCACAAAAAGGCTTGCAAGTTATTGCTATGTGTACATACTTTGAAGACCAGTGCTCAATGATTCATTGTTGTTGATGATACAAAGCAGAGGGCTAGATTCACTTGAGCTGCAAATGCTTCTCAGAAGGGTAAAGGAAACTTGGTAGAAGAAATGTGAAGAATTTGAGCATGACTAGTGATTGTACAATGATTGTTTAACCTGGAGAGAAGAAATATGCGGAGGAACCTATTTAAACATAGGTAATGTAGGAGTCAAATCTGGGGGGGGGGGAGGTGGACTAGATGACCTCTAAGGGTCCTTTCCAACACAAAATATTCTATGATTCGAAGGAACGCGTCTAGACTTTGGGTCAGGTCTTGTAAAAGTAATGAAGGGAAACATGTTTTCATGTATCAGATATTTAACCTGAGAGAAACTTCTGAGCAAACCCTGGGGCAGCCCTGTGGAAATCTGTGACTCAAGAGAAGTTGGTAAGAGATGCTGCTTGGGCTGAATGCCAAGGCAGAGCTCTGGCTTTTGGGCAGAGCTTCTGTGTACAGAGTTCAGGCATGCTTTTCCTCCCAAAGCCTTCTCTACTGCATAACCTGCATGGGGTCTTCTGGAGGTGAGAGAATTCTTTAAGAAATTTGGAAGACTCAAGACTTAGAACTGGTAGATAGCTCTGATGTTCTGATGTATGACAAATGATGCCTTCTCTGGTGGTAAATGACATCACCTATGAAGTGTGCCTTTGTATGACAACAAACACTATGGTAACATCTGAAAGTGGAACTAATTTTAGGAAAAAGGTGTCAGACTACAGTAGCTCAGTTAATGAAAAAACTGTTACAACAGTCCTGTAAGTATATAAACATATACAGCACAACCATTCACTCCCCACCCCACCTGCCTCTCCCCTCCCCAATATCTGTTCTCCAGTTATTGAGTAATTTGCAGCAGAGCAGAGGCAGGTTTTAGGGTTTCTCCTTGAAGCTGAGCATGGATTGCTTAGGAAGGTGGGAAGTCCATTATAAAAGACTTTAGGTACCTGCTGGCCAGACTTCTGAGGTAGAGGTCTTGTTCTAGTTATTCTTGTCTTTGGGAGCGAGAACACTGAAGGCTTTTTTTTTTTAATGCTGCTTCTGTGGTCCAGTGATAGGAGAGACTCTGACCCATATACCTTGGGAAGAGCAGCACAAGCTTCATATTAGAGTCTGTCTATGGAAGGAGCTGAGACCTTGAGTAATTTTTACTTGAGTGCATTCAGAACATTTTTACCTCTTGTTACCCATCCTACCTTGTCTTGAAATGTCACCATTAGAATATTATGTAAATTGGCTAGTGAAGCCAGTGTGGAAATGGGACAATGTGCAATAGCAAGTGTTAACTTGAGACTAGGACTGTGCTCTCTGCGGTGCATTAATTCTGATTTAGATCCCATCAATAAGGAAAATATTGCACTGCAGATGTGCAGTTTGATAGGTTGCATGGGTCTGATGGCTTGAGGGCATGAAAAATTGTGATCTTGCCTCTTTGACCTCATCTTCAACTAATTACACGGTGGAGACCATAGAGGGCAAAAATCAAATAGCTGATGTTGGAGTAATGCTAGAAACATGCCAGTGCTATCAGAGCAACTGTGTTCAAACCAACAATGTGCTGGCCGAATGGCTGGTGGAAGACTATAAAGGATGTGTTTGAAATATGAATGAGCAGCAGTTATCTAGCTTTTCTTTCTTAAAGAGGAATGAAGCTGTGGCAAAATCAGTATATAAACCAAAATTCTGTTGTGTCTGTAAAGTTGAGCAATGGAAGGTTTTTAGACCTAACACTAGGTACAGCAGTGAATGTGGTCAGGACATCTGGATAGTGATTTCTTTAGCTCATGGTGCTACGGTAGGAGGGATCATACTAGAAAGACAGTCCTCCTATGACCTGGTTCACTGGAACAAACAGTTGCTTTTCTGTCCAGTAGTCACTCTGTTTCACAGAGTAACCTGGGAGCTGTTATCAAATCACACCCCGATTAAACAACAGAAGTTTTTTGTAAGACAGCAGATTTTTCCACTCTTTAATCATTCTTATTTGGGTGATTCTTCTCACATGGCACTGAATCCAATGTCCTCAAAATTCTCATGTTCATGCTTATAATCAGGGAAGGGAATTCTCAAGAACGACGCTCTTCTTAGAAGTGCAGCTCTGAACATCCTCAGATTCATAGATTTAAAGCACAAAGAACAAGTAATGATAATAATCTAGTTGTGTAGTGCAAGCCAGAGAATCTTACTCAATAATTTCTACATTGAGTCCACAGTCTAGTTTGAAGTATTGCTTGTTGGCTGGAAACTTGTTCAGTCTTTCCTAATACTTAGAGTCTTTCAATTATGTGATCTGATTTGTATTGCTGCTAGAACTGCAGTTCATTTTTGATGCTGAAGCAAATGGACTCTGGGCTGAGTTGGCCAAATTCAGTGATGCTGAAAGACAGGCTGGTTTGCTACATGTCTGAAAGACTTCACATCTGTGAAATTTAAAATTGTAGCCATGATTCCTTGATGATGAAAAACAAGGCTTGGAGATTTTTTGTTCCTCACTTCCCCTTTTGTGGCATTATAATTATTTGCAAAAAAGATGAGCGAATAAAATTCAGGGGTATGAAATAAAATGCATTCATGTGGATTTTTTTTTTTTCCCCCCCGAGATGAGGGGTTTTTTTGATCTTTACAAGACTCTTGAAAGCAGGGAGTTTTCTTTCTTGAGATGGAGAATTGAGAAGGTTTTGATTCCTTTTCAACTCTGTCAAAGGCTTCATGGCTGATGAGTGTCTTCCTGCATGGGTGTGGGCAGGCTCAAGATCTGAGTGTGCAGGGAGCTGGCTGGTATCTGAGGGAAAGGAGATCCATTAATTAAGCACACTGCAGCTGTAAAATAGCTTATTAAGCTTTCAACTTCCAGATACCTCAGATGCAACCATCCCCAAGGGTGAAAAGAGAAACCATGGTTCACCTTCACCCATTAGTACAGATCCATCCATTTGTTACTACTACTGCAGTGCATGCTGGCCTCGGTGCTCTGTGGATGCATCTACAGATTGGGTGCACCTTCATCAGACTTCATATCATCCGGGAGCTGGTATATATGTGCAAATAGTGCCGAGTGGCCCCAACTCCTCAACACCAGTTAGAAATGAAGATGCTTAGTACATTGAGTGGCAGGTGCTCAGGACACCACATCATCATTGCAAGAAGGTGCCTGCTGATGAGCCTTGGCAGGCATAAGGGAAGCTAGCTGGAGTGTTAAAGGCACAGTACTGCTCATAAAAATTGGGTGAGGTGCCCAGCTCCTTCTTTGATTGCTTCTCCTGCAGAAATTCCTCTTGGCTCAAGAGAAAAAAAATCAAAATGTGCAAATTGCATGGCCTTGTTCCTCAGTTATGGACTGAAATAGGAGATGGTGAACAGTAGATATGTTGGGGGATTTTATTTGCTGTGTGCATAAGATCAGGAGGAACAGTTAAAGCATACAGCTTTTCTACAGCAGGAACTGAAATACTATTTTACAAAGGCATGCTCTTGGCTGGTCTGACAGTTCTGGAACAGAAAAAACAGCTCTGCATTCTGGAGCAAAGGGCTTGTGTTTCCTCAGGTTATTAGTTACCTGAAAATAGCTCTTTGCCCTGTGTACAGATGTTTTAAATTTTATTCCTGGACTAGGATATTTTATTTTAGCTTTGCAGCTGTATTATTTACTTCTCTAATGTATTTTCAGGTGCAGTGGTAGGATGCACACTGCAAAAAACAAGGCACAGTTTATATCTGTATTGGTTTGCAGATTCCCATATGTTAAGAAGAGAAAGATGTCTTTGATTCCCTGACATTAAATATTTATGTTGTTTATAGAGTTTTAAAATTAAACCCTCATCTAGTCATTTCAGTGCTAGTCGCCTTCTACCTCTCTGCCTCTCAGTAGAGCATTTACAAGTGTTTATATTGGCTTTTTCTGCCTAGCAACGTTTGTTGCAAGTAGTTTAGGGAAAAAAAAAAAAAAAAAGATGCCTTGCCATAATAAATCCAAAGCTGCGGCAAGTCTTAACAACCTTTAGTTATCCTTCCTCAGAGCTCCCTTTAGAAAGAGAGCTATCTGATGTGATAAAAATGAAGACTAGGTGCTATGAAATCTCTTTACATTCTGTACACAGCACTTTATTCCATCACAGTCATTTTTATTTTTATTATTTATTTGTGAAGCAAATTTTGAGATGTCCCTCACTTCCATTCACTTTGTTGGAATAATAGAACCGATGCTGTGGTGTCTTTAGCTGATTGCTGTGGCATGAAAGTGAGCTCTGGGGCTGGTGTATCTCATACTGTATGCTCTGTGAGAACCCAAATGAGAGTCCAGTTTGACAAATTACTCTGCAGAGAATGGCCTCTTTCCTGCATGTTTGTGCTCTCTTTTTGCTGCATAAGTCTAATATGACCGATGAGGTTTTCTTGCATTTGAGCAATGAGGTTTCTGTCTATCTGTTTTGGAGCCAGTTCCATGGCTTAAATGCCAGAGCTGGTCCAAATTTAAATTTTCTTTTTGACAAGAAAGTGATGTTTAAATTTCTTGGTCTTCCTAGATATCTTGATGAATTATCTCCAACTGACACTATTGATGATTCTGCAAGTTAAAAGATTTTAATGGTATTTGGCCTAAAATTTCTTCTTTTATCATTTCAGTTTTTGCATCCATTTTCAAGAGGCAAATAGTATTTTTTTTTTCCTGGCTGAATCCAGCAGGAATTGCATCTAACTTTTAGACCTTTCAGATTCTGAGAATTATTATGTAGCTTCAGTCCTTGCTCTGTCAAATTGTTTGCGTAGTTATTTTAATCTTTCCTTCAAAGAATACACTTCACACTGAAGCGGGTTTTTTTTTTTTATTCTGTGAAGTTTGCCCAAATTCTTGTTCCTCATTACACAATGTGATTAAAACCTGATTTTCAGTCAGTGAATTCAGAATAAATATGCTGGATTGATTGGAGGTCCCTAACACAGTGTAGCTAAGATCTGACTCAGATTTCTTTGTCTAAGTACTTTCCTACTTCTTGACTGTTGTATAACAGCTTCTGTGATGATGGTTTTCATTAAACAGAGCTTGCCTTCAATGTTTTGGGGATAGTTTGTGTTGAAATATCAATATTCTAGAAGAAGAAACAGGTTGTGGGGTAGAGATGGTTTCAAATTACTTTTTTTGTAGACAAAATAGAGACAGTGTTCTTCACATGATGTCAAATTGTGCAGATGTTTTGCTTTCTGTCTACTGGAAAAAAAAAATTGCAAATATGCTTTTTTTTTTTCTTAGCACTAATCTCTTATAACAGTCTTGAGCCATGCTTCAATCTTTAAGACCCTGCTCATCATCCCTTGCCTTGCAGTTGGACCAAGTGGTCAGCCTCTCTGGGATATAGGCACTCAGAAGCCAGTACAGGTGCTTTAAAAATACTCCATGAGGGAGATACAGATGCTTTCCAACAACTTGAAGATCCATCTTTAATGTGGAGATCTTTACATTTCAGTGTCCATTTATTAGTACTGGTTGTCCAAGTTTGAAGGATGTTCTCTGGAAACAGGGTCTAATTGCTTCATCCCTGGACTCTTGCAGTTTACATAGACTGAGGACACTCTTCAGGTGTGGGACAAAACTCAGGAAAAGAATCTGGGGATTTTGTATTTTTTCCCATTGGCAATATGGTGGTGTTCACTCCCTTTTGGAATGTGTAAGTCATTTCATTCCGACCATTGTGGAAATAGAAAGTGTTGCATTACCTGTATAAGCATCTTAAGTACAAAGCTTATCTGTACCTCTATTTTTCTCAGTACTTACCAAAAGCATTTGTTGAAAAAAGCCCCCAAAAGCTTCCCCCCTGCTTCTAAACCCCAAGTTGGATGCATGAAAGCATGCTTTCAGCTAATGTCTGCAAGGATTTAATGCTGTCTTAGTCTTCTGAGTGACAGTTTCCATAGGACAGCCTCTGATTCTTTCACAGATTGTCAACAGTAAAAGCTTTTTGCACATTTAATGTTAAGTGTTTATTGCTCAGGTTATGTGGTTGCTTGCGGGGGTCATATGCAACAGTTTGTGTAGCAAGATTGGAGGTTTGGAGAAAAGGTGCTGCTGATAAAACTCATCTCTTGGGGACAAGGTAAAATGGATTTTGAGGTTTCAGGAGAATGATATAGGAAAATTTAGGGTGTTTAGACTTAGATTGTCAAAGCTGCACATATAAGTTGAAGATCACCTCTCATTAAGTTTAATTGGGCATCTGTATTAGGTAGGTGGCTTTCTTTCTCTTTACATATATCCATTACTGGGTTGTCTGCAGAGAGAATATTATCCACAAAAATACATCTGACCTCCATATTTTAGAGCTTCTTTATTTTATTTTATTTTACTAAGGCAGAAAGTAGATAAATAATTTATTTGTGGGATGGAGTAGATATTTGTCGTGTTCAGCTACTAATTGTATTTATATAAATCAGTTAGTAAAATGAACATTGCTGTTCTGATATTCTTATTGACTTGGTATATTTTTTCACATGGGAATATTTGATTAATGCCAGTATCTCCCAACCAAGCATTTGTACTTGCATCTTTCAAACACCTGAAAAATGACTGCTGGAGATGGAATGCATGTTTGCAAAATAGTAATAAGACTTACAGAGAATAGTTGTTCTTATCTTTGGAGACTAACAATTTCTCTAGAAGGACGATTTGTCATTGCCTGGGACCAGAGTCAATAAGAATGTAGGTTCTGCATTTTATTTTGCTGATGGAAATCCTCAGGATTCTGGTTCACCTTTTGGCTGCATGGTAGTTATCATGAGTCAGGGCAACATGCTCCTGTGAAAACCCCATTTGGCAAAGGTTTAAAAGAGCATCCGTGGAGCAGGAGAGGCAGGGTGTAACTAGCTTTGGGCTACACATGGCAAGAGAATTGCTTGGTGCTGCACTTCTGGAGCTGGGCTGGCAGGGCTTGTGGTACTTGGCACTTGGTTATGAGCCACCTGTCAGGTCGCGTGCCATGCTGAGCATTACATTTCCCTCCAGACTGCAGAGCAGCCAAGAAAAGATGGCTTTCCCTCCTCCAAATAGCTTCATCTTACGAATGGAATAGTGTAAGTGTAGAAGACTAAAAATATTGATCCTTGATTTGATCACCACTCTGGCACATCTATGCTTGGTATCAGTTGTCTCTTGACTAAGTGAATAAGGGAAGACTGATGTAATGTGATGGAGCTGTTGGGGTGTGGTGACAATGGTTGCCTTTGCTATTTTTCCTTCAGTCCACAGACACTGTAGACAGCATGTTGAGAAAACTGTACCTGGCACAGTGCCCCCTCTTGCTTCTGCATCAGTTTATTCTTTTCTAGAAACATTTTTTGTTTAGACCAAGTGTAAGCTGACATCAAAGATGTTTTCACTTCATTCAAATAATATGATTTTAAAGGACAGATAATGCCCAGAGCAGGATTTTTACTGGGTGGGGTGGGTTTTTTTGGTTTTGTTGTTGTTGTTGTTGTTGTTTTGTTTGTTTGTTTGGGTTTTGTTTGTTTGTTTTTTTACCCCCCTGGTGACAAGCTGATTACTTTCCTGCTATTTTTATTTTCCTGGTTTTGCTGTTCGCCAAACTTACAACTGCTATGAAAACTCCCAAATGGCTTTTGCCCAAATGAATACAGGTGAGCTTTTAAATGTGAATTGCTTGGTAGATAAATGAGGATCGGTTGCTATATTTAATTATGCAGTCTCCTGTAATGTGTCTTCAACAAGCATTCATCTTATGGATAGTAATTATTCTTAGCATGCCCATCTGAGCAAGATTATGCTTTGGTAATTGGTTTTGAATCCTATATCCATTTTATTTTAAGCAGCACTCTCTTTAATCCTTTCTATCGGTTTGAAGATTGAAGATGAGGTGAACATGTGGCAGGAGCAAGGGAAGGATTTCTCTTTTTCTTTGTTAGGATGCTGCTGAGCTGACATCGTAGAAATGGAGGGCGATTGCTGGTGAGCACAGATGATGAAAAATGAGTCTGCTGACTCATTTGTTCTGCACACTGATATGCTGTACACCGAGGCAGCCCAGGTGACACTGTCGGCAGGCATCTTGTGCAGAACCTCATCCTACTGTTGGCTCTGGAGCTGCAGTGAAAGTGGGAGACTCTCCCTCTAGTGACACAAGGCCACACTGATGATACTGTTGTTCCTCATCTGCAATGGAAGTGTGATGATTTCTTTTTGTGGTTTATGTACAGACCAATGGCCTGGCAGTCTTGGACAGCAGGTGGTCAAATAGCTCTTCATGCTTTTGAAGTGGAAGTTATGAATCTTTAGCCAAGTGCCATATTGGACAGATGTGAATGTAACCTATGAAATTGATTGAGTTGTGGCTTTATTTTTGTTTTCTATGCTTAATTGATTCTGTTGGTCACACCAACTATTTTATTTATGTAGATAAGCTCAGAAGATGCTTTCTGCAAAGATGAATTAGATATATTCATGCTCATCTCCTATTTTCTCTTCTGTGGGGAAACTGAAGCCAAGGAGTTGACAACAAAATGTTTTCATGATCCTAGTGAGCACTTCCAGACAGAGGTAATAATTCTGGGGCAGGGTGGGAGGAGAGTAGATGTTCATGGCCTAGAACCATGTGTGGAAGCTCTTTGTATTGCCCTGATGTTTTAATAGATCCCCTCAAACTCATCATGATGTAGCCCTTTGCCATGTATTGTCTCCAGTATATCTGGGTACACTGAAAACCTGTCTGGTAACCTGCTTATCCTTCCCCACTCAGCACAGTCTATCTGCTGAGCTGTGTAGAAGGACAGGAAGCAGAACGTCCTTCACTATCCCCAGCTCCCTACCCTCTGACCTGTGCAGCATTTATGAAGACACTGAACTTGAAGAGGAAGTTCTTTACCATGAGAGTGGTGGAGCACTGAAACAGGTTGCCCAGGGAGGTGGTTGAGGCCCCATCCCTGGAGACATTCAAGGTGGGGCTTGACAGAGCTCTGAGCAACCTGCTCTAGTTGAGGATCTCCCTGCTCTCAGCAGGGGTTTGGACTAGATTACCTCTGGAGGTCTCTTGCAACCCAGACATTTCTGTGTTTCTGTGTTTCTTGTACTAGGGAAATACGGCATCCTCTGCTAGGCCTTACTCTAAAACAAAGGGCATTGTGTTTACACAGCATAGGTAATAAGCACAGCCCTTTGGAGCAGTGGTAATCTCTATTCAAAGATGGGTTAAAATCCTCACTCAGCAACAAAAAACAATTTGGTTTACTAAGATAACCTCTTAATTTTCTGGAGGCAGATGAGCAAGAAGTACTGACACCACTTGCTAGTTCCCCATGCACTGTGCCCATCTCTGCTATCAGTAACTAGAATGTGCTAAATCCAAGGCAGGTGTACCTCAAACTGATTTTGTCAAAGCAGATGGATCAAGTGACTAGTTTGAGTTCCCCAGTTTCAAGTGGAGTTTTAAAAACATGGCAGCTGTCATGTGTTATTACAGATGAGTGTTAAGGTGGTTTTAATCTGGAGTAGAATGATGTATCTAGCTTCTGGCAGGGAAAAAATAGCATTGTGCCAGTGAACTTTGCTATGCATGAAAGGTTATTCCTACAAGGGCAGGAATTCCATTTGCAGGGAGGAATTCTTAAGTGTGCTTGCTCATACAGCAGCAGCAACAACAATGTTCTTATGAAAGCAATGAAAAGGGATATGAAGAATTCATGTTTTCTGCTCAGGAGATTTAAGATGGATACTTATTTGAGAACATGGATATACCTGTCCACTCTTACAAATGAAATAAGGAAACCCTCTGAGTAGAGACTTGAAATAATCAGAGAACTGTGCAGCATTTCAAAGTCAGATTTTAGAAATGGTGTGGGTTTTTTGTTTTGTTTTGTTTGTGTTGGGTTGTGGTTTTGTGGGTTTTTTTGTGTTTTTTTTTCATTGTGGTGTTTGTTTGGATGATGATTTTGTTTGTTTGATTGGGTTTTTTATTCTTCTGGGAAGGCTATTGTGATTTTCACCATCAGCAGCAGGGATCTAAGGGAGCCTTTGAGCTACTCCAAGGAATGCAATATGTTGGCAGTCTCTTCAGAGAGAGGCCAAGGCTTGTATAGACTGTGGGAATATGGTACTGTCTGGAGAAGGCAGAACTGTGTTGCTGGGGTTGATTAAGAGAGTCTAGAAAGAGTAAGAGAAATGTGATGGTGTTTTGCCAGAAATCTTTGGCCCAGAGACATGGCTCGTCATCCCGAGTTTGTTCAGCCTGATTTAATCATGACTCTGGAGTGCAACTGGAGTTGAAGGCTTCTCAGGTGGACAAAGGGAGGAAGGTGCTGTGTTGTTGCCTGGGCCACTATCCTCTTGTTCACCTATTTTTGGCCCACTGATAGTGCTTTCCTGTGTGACATTCTGTGGTGTCACATAGTTGAGAAGGTGGCTGAGATCTGAGAGTGATGGCTGAGGAATGATGAAAAGGAAGGGATATTGCTGCTGAAGAAATGCATTGGTGGTCTGACTGGGCACTTGGAGCTGGGTTTGGGGAAGCCACACATCATTGGAAGATTCTTGTTATGCTATGGGATTCCTGACAATTATGAGTAAGTTAAAAAATAGTCAAGGCCACATGATATCCACAAGATGTCATGGATATTTAGTTATTTAGCTATCCTGTTAGTTTATTCCTCTTGGTGAGGAAAGCTGTGTTTTCCAAGAGATGAAGCGCCAGAGTGCTCTCACTTGTGGTACTACATTGACTGCAAAGATATGGGCTCAGAGTTACAGGGTGATTCAGACACAGCTTTTTCTCCACTTCTGGGGTAAGGAGCCTGATCCAGATGTCTGAAAGTCAGTGGTGTGAGCATGTTCCCTTGCAGATTTCATGAAAAACACGTGTGTCAGTTCCTTGTTGATTTGGCCTGATTCTTCCCTCCTTGTGAGGAAATTTTCATCCTGAGATAGCTGCCTGTTCCATCCTTGGGACTTGGAAAAAGTTGGTTTGGCTTGTGCAGTTATTTCCCACTGAGTTATGTCCTCCATCTATCTAAA
>JANHGN010006691.1:26051-72535 GCA_024605025.1 Megaceryle maxima | reverse complement strand
ATAAAATCTCTTTGCATCCTCCTTTTTCTTGTTCTTTGGGGGTAAAGCTAACTTTCCAAGACAGAAGGTGAATTTGCAATGCTGCTATCAGGAGAGGAGGTAGGTTTCTCATGCAAGTGTCTCTTCACCAAGGGCTGAACACATGGTGAATGTAGCTGCTAGCATTAAGAATAATTGTTAACATCCTAGAGAGCTGTGATAGAGGTAGATAAGGATGGGAAAACCAGCATGTTCTGCATGCAACAGTCACACCATCAGCCTTTAAAGCCAGACAATCTTTAATTTTTATTATAATTGTGGCATATCTTTAATTTCCTTGGCATAATGCACTTCATCCCTAATTATAAAATACGCAAGTAGCCCTTGGCTTTGCTGTGTTCTCGTAATGTGAGAGTGATTCTGTGTTTTTATTAATTTAACTTTCTACAAGCTAATAGATTACCGTAAAGGAAAACAGAATTTCTCAACCAGTACAGCTAATAGCTGTATTTCAGCAAAGGCCCCATGGTACATGTTGAACAATAACTACCACTCCTGTGCCACTTGCAGTTTTTAATTGAATTTCTATCCCATGGATATCATGTCAGAGCCATTCATCTGCTCCACTAAGTCTTCTGATATTAAATAAGTTCTTCCAAGTTATTGTTGTAGTACAAATACTGCTCAATGGTTGATTTGCATTACATATGCACTGGTCTTGTGGAAGTAATGCCATGCAGAAAAGCTTAGCTTGCATAGGCACAAGCAAAGGAATCTTATTATTATGCATAAAACTATTGTACTGTACCTTTCCTCTTATTTTCTTGTTGGAATGGTAGAATCTGCTCTGCCTGTCCTGCTCAGAGTGAGATGCTGACATTGGAAAAATTATTGTGCAGCTGTGTGATGGAACCAGCAAGAGAGACCTGCCTGGCTCGTCAAATAGTGTTTTTCAAGGAAGTGGCTCTTAACAACCTCCATTTGCAGCACAGCAAAAGTCTTGTTCCACGGTTCACCCACTTTTATCTGGTGCTGATGAACAGAAGTCACAATGCCTGTGCAAAGAATGTGGGGTAGATCAGTGCTGGGGCAGAGCTGGGTGCAAGTTGTATCTCCCAGTTATGCGCATGGAGCAAATCATTCCTTGTTTCTGAGGTGGTGTGCTTGCTGTGAGTTTTGCAATGGAGAGTCCTGACATGAACTTGGACCAGACTGCTGTGTGATGGGGCCTAAATAGGTCCAGAATAATAAACTCTGACACAAATGAAACTGCTCTCAGGTTCAGTGCACGGAACTGAGGGAATCCATAGTTGAGACTTTGCTGTCACCTTAACTGCCCTTTTCTTTCATTTACATAACCTTTTTTAAAAAGATGAATCAAAACTTCATGTTTTGTGGAAAGACATGATTTCAACCCTACTTTCCCCCTGCCAAATTCAGAGAGTTCTTATATCTGACAGTGTGTTTATGATACTGGAGCATTACAGTCTGTGACTAATGAAGTTGATCTCAATTCTCCAGCCACAGATTTCAACTAGGAGTTGTTCAGTCTCTTTTTGTATCTCAGATTATAAATTTACTTAATAGTGTCTAGAATGTCTAGAAGTTCTTAGCTGAGCAGTAACTTTTCAGTGGCATAGGGACTGGAGGGCATCTGGCTACTGTTAATTGGGGAATTACTGGAATCAGTTTGCATGAAGGAGCAGCTGCCTGAAGGTATCCTTGGTGTCCAAGGAACTGCCATCAAAGGTGTAAACCTTGCTGTAAGGACAGCATTTGCTGTATTTAAATCCCGTTTTCTGGATGCAACACCATTCTGGGAAGTTCATAGGTCAACCCTTGGTTTAGTACTCCCTGTCTGAATTCAGTCTGCTTTTAGTTTCTACTGCCCTATGAGCTATCCAGGCAGCATAGAAAAGCATGTAGCAAAAGCCCATTTAGAGCCTGTCTAGAAACCATGATCTGAAAAACTGTGCCTCTCTATCTTCCTTGTAAGGTTGCAACTCTGATATTAGCTTGTGACAGCAATTATTGATGGTGTCATTAAGGAGGACATCCCATTCCCAGCAATGCATTTAGTATTTTATTCCTTTTTTCTTTTTTTGCTGAGGGGACACTGATAAGTGGTGACAGGAAAAAAAAAAAAAAAAAAAAGAAAAGGAGAGAGAAGTTGGGGGTTAAAGAAGCCCATTGTCACAGTTTAGGGTCAGGGTGGCCACCACCACTGATGCTGTGGAGCAGGCACTGGGGGAGTCCCAGACTGCGCCCTGCAGCAGACAGGAGCTGGATTCTGGTACTGGATTCAGTAACACACAGACTGGGATCCAAGGCAGAACAGACAGAGTCCTCCTTGGATGCTCCGAGGAAAGAACCAAAAGAGGACCTGAGCCAAGCCAAGCAAAGCTGGCAAATCGGTCCAAGAGGGTAGAGGAGCCCAGGAGCTCCCAGAGAGAGAGCAACGGGTGAGCAAGCTACAGACCCTCCAGATCCCTCAGCTTTATACCCAATATGACGTATATGGGCTGGAATACCTCATTGGTCAGTTTGGGGTCACCTGCCCTGTCCGCTTCTCCCTGCAGGTGTGGCCTTTCATTTTCCTGTACCCCCCAATGTGGTACACAAGATCCAGCAGTGGCCTTGGTCTGCACACCAATTCTTGGTAGTAACTCTAAACGTGAGGTGTTCTCACTGCTAGAAACAGAGTCTGTGAAAACACATTGCTGACTTCAGAAAGTGCAGTTAGAAGAACTCAGCTGAAAACTGAAATCACTCAACAGAACCAGCTCTGTTCTCACCCAAACCAGGACACCCATGTTTATTGTTTGCCCTCATCCATGAGGAAGGGAGATTAATTATAGAAAATACTTTGTGTGAGAGATACTGAAGTGCAGTCTTTGCAAAATAATGACTTGTAGCAAAAACTCATCATTATTTATTTTCTTAATTTTCAGCATCAGTTATGTAGTAAAGTATGAACGAAGAAATAACCCCCTCAAATATCACTCCCAATGTGCATTACATATCTCTTTCTGCATTCCCTCTTTCAATTATCATAGCACTTAAGTCTCAATAGGAACTGCATTGATCCATGATTGTATCTCATTAACATGGAAGTGTTCCCTTACATCTGAGTCAAGCACAACAAACGTGTCTGTCTAAAGTGAACATTTTTGACTGCATGGATCGTGATTAATAGAAGCACACACCAGAGTGGTTCCAGAGGTATTGGAAGGGGGAAGGAGGAGGAGAAATTAACTGGGGAACCTTGGTTAATGCTTGGCCATTTTCCTGTAGCAGGAGATCTTCTCACCTGTTTGTTTATATTTTCAAATGGCTAAATTATGCAGATCCACTGTGTTACTTAGTTAAAAGTGGGTTATAGGCCTAGGAATGAATGCTCTGAGGAACATGCTGTACTGTATCGAGGCTTCCAGTTTTAGATGTGATAAGTAGTTTAAAACATGAACAGTCAAGCAGTGTACTCAAAGCAGTGGTGTGAATCCAGCAGTTTTCCTGTCCAGATGCCCTCCCAGAGACCTCAGAGGTGGGAGAAGAAAGTTCATCTGCTCTGAGCCATTGACCATTCATCACTGCCCTTATTCTTTGCAATAGGGTGCAGAGATGCATCACTTTCCCTACATGTTCTTATGCCCAGTATGTCCATGCACTGCTCACTGAGGTCTCAGTCATGACTAAATGCTTTTGCTAGAAATTGTGGCCCTCTGTGAACCTTCCTTTTTTGTACCTGTATTTCAATTTCTATTCTGTCCTCAGAGTAAAACCTGTAGAGATGTGCATGGGTAAGTCTGCATAACTGTCCCTTCACAAAGCAGTTGATCAGATCCTTGCTGACTGCAGGGGGCTTGTTTTCAAAGTGTTACTATTCAGCCTGCAGGAAGATTAATTCCTAGAATGTTAAAATGGTGTTAAAACAAACCACGTGCCTTCTGGTAAGGCAGCTAAAAAGGATAAGGAAATAGCCAATGATGAGCTGCCACTATTTCCTAATTAATCACAGGCTATTACAATCTACCTGCTAAAATATGGGCACCCTTTTATGCTGATGTCATCCCCAAGGGTCTTAATGGTGGCCTTCAGGAATGTAGTATCATGCTTCATTTTCTCATTGGCTTTTGAAGCATCAGGTTCGCTAGGGTGAAGAAAAAAACCCATTTCTTTCCTGGTCTAACTAATACCATTGAAATAACTTCTGTGCTACAGCTGTAAAACTGTCCAGGGGCTGTGAGTGAATAATGCTGGGTTAGAATACAATTAAAGATACACTTGAACAATTTAATGAGTTCTACTTTTACTTTTTTTGAGGCATGGATCCATGGACAATGCTGTCAGAAACATGAGCAACAGTTGTTTCATCAACAGACAGATGTTCTGAATGGGACTGGAGCCCAAGTTCCAGTAGAAAGCATGGCCAAAGGTCCAAAACATACTGAGTCATAGACTTGAATGCTAGGATAGACAAATAGTTTGATGGACTCTGAGCTCTGACATAGCATAGGGCATGGAACTTCACACAGTAAGTCAAATCTATTTGTCATGGCTAAGAAAGGGTTCACAGTTTGAAATGTTTGCCTCTGTGTTAGCCTCTGTGGGAGATGCCATACTCTAGCCTACGTAGTTGGAACAACAGCAAAATATGTCATCGTGTGGCTGGCAAAAAGATCACTAACACATAGGAAGCCTCTGTCAAAGTAAGAACCTTGCAGGTTTCCCAAAATACCTTCCAGTACCTGTAGTACAACAGAATTCTTTCTTCAGAGAACCTCACTGTCTGCATCTTGTGTGTTTGTGTTTGATTCTGTAGTTAACTTATGATTAAATCCAAAGACATAAAGAAAATCCATGGTGTGTCTAGAAAAAGGACTGTAGGATCTTGAATCACAGACAACTTTTCTCTTCAATTTTCCTTGATAATATGCAGGGTGCTTAGCTCTTTGTAATCTCCATTTAGGTAGAAGTCATGACTGTAACATGAATAAGAACTATGTTTTCAGCACACCACTTAGGAGTAAAGACATAAGGGATATTTATCTTGTTTTTCAGAGCCTAAACAAAAATATGCCTCATTTAATACCTAGAGGAAATGTACTTCTGCAGTGTAGTGCTGGAGAAAATCCTAATCTTGAGGAATTTTAAGTTAGCTCTGACGACTACTTGAGAAAGCTTATCAAGCTAGAGAAATGACTGGTCTCTTCCAGTGCTTTTCTTTCCCTGTGTCTCAGACTAAGATATCCTCCCTCCTGAGTTTGAAGGGGATGTGCTCTTCCTTGTGCTCCGTTTACTATTCCATTATTAAAATGACAATCACTCAGCTGTGTCCTGGGGGATTTGCTGAAGCTGATTGACTTTTCAAGCTGTTGCCACATAATTGATCTTCTGTCTGAAAAAAGTCCAACAGGTTTATTCTCCCAAGACGAAGTGCTTTGTGTTAGATGAGCTTCTGAGTGCTGAGCGCAAAAGATGACAAGAAAAGGAGGCTTTTTCTGGGGCAAAATTAATCTTGAACCAACAGTGGTTTGAAAGATAATAGGTACTGAGGTCTTAGGAGATGACAGTGCAAGAGTGATTTGTTGTGTGCTTTCTGAGCTGCCCACAACTCACAAATAGTTGGTGGGGAAGAGGGGGATCCCCGTGTTGAGCATTTGCTGTATGGATCACAGTCATTTATTAACCATGATAATAAACAGCAGACTTACCTCTGGAAAGTCTGTGTAGATGTAAGCTTAGACTTCATTGTCTGCATTTTGAAGACATGCTAACTAGAATTGATTCTGTTAATCCTTGTGCTCAAGGAGTAAGACTCACACTCAACCAGTGCTAGTATGAAATATCTACATGCAGTGTAGCACTGGATTTAACTGCATTTTGAGAGGCTTAATCCAGCTGCTGATGAGACTGCTCTGAACGGGTTTTTTGCAATAGTAACATTTGCTTATAGTTTGAAAAAAGTAGTGGTATTGTGTTATGTAATGTAATTTAATGTGATTGTGTTATGTTAAAGATGATTCGGGTTCATCTCATAGCCCCGCAGTACTGCCTACCACTGATCCCAAATCAGGCAGAGAATGCCAAAGGCAAGTTTCTGGTAAACCCTGGCCACAGCCACCACCCCGGGGGCATGAGTGGACACCGATATTGATATACCCAGCTGGGAAACTGAGGTTTATGTCCTCTCTTAGAAGGGTGAGGTGACATACTGTCAGCATAGTTTGTATTGCCAAGTGTGTACTTATTCTCTGAGTGGTTGAAGGACTTGTTTGTCATCCATATCCATCACAGAAATACAGAGTTTAGTGATGGGGCAGTTCCACAGACTTCCCTCAATATTTTGTTCAATACACATTTAAGGGGACTTCCAGTTCAAATGAACCTAATAGCTTCAGAAAATCCTAGATTCAAAACCATTTCCTTCTGCTGCAAAATAATGCAAATTAAAATGTTTAGCTGTATAAAAGACTCATTACAGAAGCATTTTTAGCTATAGTAATAAAAATAGAAAAGAGCCTGGGAAGGGCCTTGTTTCTAAGTATTAATCTAATTAATATCTGATTAATTAGTAAGGTTTTGTAATTAAAGCTGCCTTTTATCTTGAGGCTGTTAATGTCCTCTAGACCAAATTTCTTGAATATGTCTTGAAAAGGCCATCTTTGCCGAGTCAGTCAAGTGCTTGGAATCAAAACAGTTTGCTGCTTTATCAGAGTTGCATAAAACACCTCTATGGAAAATAAGTATACATCATAATCAAGAGCATGATAAATATGTTAGATCTTTTAGACTGTACCAATGGGAAGTGAGTAATGGTGAGGTGTACTTCCTCAGAGCTATACAAAGGTAATGCTTTTATATAGATTTCACACAGCAATGAAATGAGCAACGGAGAGGCCCTTGTGAAGTCAGTCTTAGCTCTAGATCAGTCCTGCTCACAGTAACTGAATCTTGAACTGTGTCTTAAGTGATGTCTGCAGGAGTGTTTCAGGTCAGAAGCAGTAATATGATCATTCAGATTCTGATGCCCTTGCTGAGGTTGACTATGGGGATATCACATGATGCCTGCATAGCTTTCATGTTGGTGCTTTTGTGAGGTACAGTTTCTATCATTGGGCATCAGCTTTGCCTGGCCACTGTAAGGATTGCCAGCAGGTGATCAGTGGTATAGTGGGACAAGTGTGCAACGAAGCAAAGTGCTTATCATGGCTTTTGAGGAGAAGTCATTTTGCATATCCTTGGATCTTTGTTTATATTCTTGATTCTGTCAGCAACCATTTGGAAATCCGTATCATGTTTCTCTGCTTATCTCTATTCTCTTCATTTTGTGATGCTATAGAATGTATAATGCACAGTGGAGTCCTGACACCGTTTAGCACCTACTTCTGGTAGTATTTCTTACACATATCGCAACAGAATAACAATCTTTAAAACATAGAGCACTGGTACATTAGAACATATGATGATGAACTTTTGATCTCAGGATGACTGAGATCCTTTCCTTCATTTGTACTGCTATCTCAGTGCATGCACTTTGCTTATCCATTTAGTGGAAGATAACCTTTCCTTGTGCTAGCCATCTAACTGTTCAGTGTGTGTGTTGGTTGCTCTCATCTCCTTTTGTATTGAAGGGAGAAAGACACCTTAAGAGAGCTATACCTACTCACCTATTTAGGATGAATATATTATCCTCTGAAGTTAACAGTCTCTGTCTATAATTAGAGAGAAAGTGTGGACAGGCTTGCGAGCTAGAGCTAAATACCTAGACTGTAGGTAACTAAATTTAAGATGAGATAAATGGCCATAGTATAGAGAATAGTTTTACATCTGGGGGAAGTAGTTATTTTAGTATTACAGTAGCAGGCGCCAATTTTGTTACTTTTGTGGCTCCTTATTGTGGACTATTCTGCAGCAAAACATAAAGCAATGTTTAGTAACCAGTACACCTGCAGCCTGCTTGCTTTGATCAGGATCCTGTGTTCTGTAAAATCAGAGCATACTTTGCCATAGACTTTTATAGTTCAGGCTCTTGCCTCCCTAGGTGTTAGGATCTGTCAGTTAACTTTGTGTTTATCTCTACTTCATAGGAAAGATTTTTGCCATTCTGTGGCAGATCCAGAATGGTGAGAGAGCTTCAGAGCTGCCTTTAGCCAAACCTATGTCCCACAGTAGCTGAAGTATACTGCCTCTAAAAAAAGTCCTAGAGCAGGGACTGTCAGACTCTGATGCTCAAAGTGGTTCTTTGGTTTGATCTGGCAACTTCTACTTCTGTTTTGCCAAGCGTCTTTATCTGCCATTGTTTTCCTGAAAAAAAAAAAAAAAAAAAAACCAACCTATTTCCTGCAACCTGCCCTCCCCCCTTTTTGTCTCAAAAGAGGCTCATGCTAGCTGGGGTGATTCTACAGATTGTTTTATATCTGAAACTGCTTCTATCTGGAAATAGCGTATCTGGAGGTGAGGAAAGGCCTGGGTGCAGAAGAGACAGGACTTTGGGAAGGAACAGTCTGTTTGTTGATGCTAAGTGCTATTTAGGCATCCAGTGCCACATTGTTCTGGATGGTCAGCGATTGCTGGTGATATCCAAAGCACTGCTGTTTTCTTACTGGACAAGAGTGATGCAAACATATAACTTTCAAGTTAATCTCCACTGTTGCTGTAGGTTAAATATACAGAAACTACATCTCCAGGGATTGTTGATGCCCATCAGAGTAGTCATCACTAAGGAATGACTGGTGTGAACAGTCCCCCTGCCTTGTCGGATGGTGATTAAATGAAAGGCTGATGAGCAATCAGCCACTAGAAACGTGACTGATAGTCACATTGTCTCTGTGCTTTATTGCCCATAAATCCAGAGGTGGAATATTCTATATCCTTTTGTCCAACTTCTGAGACATCCAGAGTCCTCCCAAAGTCTTGTATTGAATAAAAAGAGAGGATACCTTTCCTGTCAAACAAAGAGAAAAATCTGAGGAGGGAAAAAAAAAAAAAAAAAAAGAGGTGGCCAGTGTCCTGGTTAGCTCCTATCTTCCTATCTCCTTCATTTTGAACCGAGAATAACAATGACTAATGCATCATGGCAGCTCATTTTCCTTTTCCAGGCTTCACTGTACATTATAAATTTAAATTTGTCAACAAAGGTAATATTTAAGTGTTTCAGATGTTTGGGAATTGTAATTGATTGGAAAACAAAGCAGGTAGAGGAAAGATGCTGGTATAGTAACAGAAATTGGGAGGGGTGTTCTGCTGTTCAGATTACATGCAAACTAAAAGGAAAATTAGTAATTTTTCAAGATAAATTACCCAAACTATGATCTCCTTGAACTTTTTTTTTCTCCAGTGAGATCTCTGGTTTTAGGTACTTTTGAAATTTTGTGGAACTGAAAGTCCCCTAGAAGTGATGGGTTATGGTTCCAGAAGTAATGAGAATGTAAAACATTGTGTATGGTAGCAGAAAGTGGTTTCATTTGGGTCTTTTTGAATAATCTATGGTTTTGCTAATATACTTGGATAGTTGTTGTTTTTCAAGAAAGATCTTCCTGCTCAAGATTGGTCCTTGAAGCATCTATGACAAAGGATGTAACTGGACTAGAAAGAGTAGTTATAGAACGATCAAAGGTGTGAATAGGTTATACAGGGAGTGGCTACATAAAAAGGGAGTCTTCAGAATAGAAAAAAAAAAACCAAAACAACTGTGGGGAATCAATGAAACCACAAATGGCAGCATGTGGCTTCCTGGTTTCATTCTTTTTAGGTGGTAACGGTGGGCTCTAAATTATATTATCAGGTTAAAACAAAAGGGAGCATCTCTTCATACAGCACACAGATGTAGTGTTTATTACCATGTGATAACAAAGTTGCCAAAAGCTTTCCTGTGGTGTTAGACATGTTTATGGAACTACAAGCCCACTGATGGCTCTTGTACACAAAGGCATCATCTTCAATTTAGGTAGTTTATGATATTGCTGTAGGCTGGGAAAATACACCAGGAAGCAGTACCATATGCTTTCTAGGGTGTTTCTGTTCACTTCTGCAGACTTTCATTGCTGTCCCTAGTTATACTTAGTAGGATGGGGAGAAAGGAAGGCAGTTTTTTTTCTGTTTGAAGTTATGAAATATTGTGACTTTAATAATTATTACAGTCAATCTAAAATCATTGTTGGGAAAAAGCAAGATCTCAGCACAGCAAATGTTGTGCTTTGCTAAGTGAAAGATTAACAGAGTACAGATACCTGGATATCCTAGGTTAGTAAGTAGTCACAGCTCAACATGACTGTTGGGTGGTGTTTTTTTGTTTGTTTGAAAGTTGCTTGTTTATTTTGTTCGTTTTTTTCCCCCAGAAAAAAAAAAAAAAAAACAAAACAACAACCCTGTTCTGTATGTGACCAGGTCATCTAGGCAGCCTTGCACTGATAAGAGTGGATCTTTCTGGGAACTACCTCATTATAAGTGAAATTAGGCTCCACTGGTGCAGCCTGAGAGCTGGACCTGGACTCTTCTGGTTGCCTTGAGGTTGGGACTAAAATAGTCCTGGAGAGGCAGAGGAGAGCCTGGGGAGCTGGACTAGCAGTGATGGGTTGGCACCATGACAGCTAAGGAAACATTGCTATACTTTCATCCATTCACTGCCTTGGCAGGGACACTGGTCACCCTGCCTTCCCAGAGCTCCAGCTGGATCTGGATTAGCTGCAGGGCCAACTTTGTGTTTCTGTCCCCAGCACTTGGCTGCCCAGAGCAGACTCTGACTTCGGGCTCACAAACAGCCCTAAGAGGAAAGATTGCTCCTCTCTGTTGTATCTAAATATAAAAAAGACTTTGGGAGTGCAGGATATTTTATCCACCAACAGCTATAGATACCAAAAACCAGGAGCTAGTCTAAAACATTCAACAAGGAAGAAAAAAAGGAATAATCTCAAAAGTTCATCGAGGCAGGGCCAGAGCATGTTAAATGACTGATAGCTTTTTGAAGTGGAGCAGCCCTCTGCCCTGCCTGTAAGTTAGTGGGACCATCTTTCTACATAGTGCAGTAATTATTGTGTGGTTGGTTCAGTTCCTGATTTAGGACTCTGTTCCAGTAAGAACCTATTGAGCCATTTGGTGTGAAGCAGTATGGTAGGGGTCAGTGCTGAGCCTGCTTTTGCCTGCATCTTGAACTACTCACAGTCACTAGGGTAGCTGGCCAAAGGGGGTTACAGCTGGGGCTACTGCGGGAGGTGGCCAAGTTAGAGACTGACTCAGTAGGAGCCTCAGTGTGTCATAGCTTCAGAAAAGCCTTTATCTTGGGGAGACTAATATGAGGGGGTTGAAAAGGAAAGGAGAGATATGGGGGTTTGGCAGCCTGACTTCTTGTGTTGTGCAGTTGGGTTCTTTGTAGTGTGTTAATATGTGAGCTGTGTTTGAACGTTTTCCTGCAGCTGGATATTCAGAGAGATGCCTGCTCTCGTGTCTCATGAGATTTGGTTTCAAGCTGCAGCTTTTCTTGGAGGGCTAATAAGTTTGCTATTCTTTGCTGGCTGATGGTTTTCATGAAAGTTGTAGAAACTTTGTTCCTCTTGGGTTTGTTTTTTTTTTTTTTTTTTTTTCCTCTGTCAAACTGGGAGAAAATTGGCTAATGGGTAAAAACAAAAAGCTGTTTGGAGGGGTGTGGAAAGACAGGTACACTGCAGGCAGACAGTTTTCAGTCACATGAGAAGAGAATCAACTGTTAATCTGTGCTGTGTGTTCCTGTTGCTCTCTGAAGCACACAGAATCATATATTCTTCTACTTATTTAAGTGGAGCTGTGCCTCCATGTGGTTCTTGATGTGGGGCTTTGGGGGCTGCGTGTGTAGTGCAGCTGATCTGAAGATGAATGCAAAAGCTTTAGTATCTTAGGAAAATGGCTGAGAATCTAAAATCAAAACCATACCTGCTCTTTCTCTGCACACAGTCAGGGAGGCTCATAGGCTCAGAGAAGAAAACTCCTGGTAGGAGAGTCTGTGGCACATGTACACTCAAGGAAGCTGACTTGACCCTCCCAGCTATCTAGTGCTGGTGATTACCACTTTTTTGCTCCTGAGAGACTGATACATATTTTATAGCCTATCTCCATAGCTGGCTAGCTGAGACTGCAAACAAACAAAACCTTTTTTCTCTACCAGAGAGAGCCCTGAGATGGAAACTGAGAGGACTCCTCTAAAAACCATTCAGATGGCATTCTCTCTACCTCTCTGCACCTCTACTTTATACTCCTGGGAGGAGCAAGTCTTATCACAATATCAAAGTCTTCTGGCTCAGCCCTGTTTGGATTCACAGGGAAGCTCAGATGCAGACCTACAGGAATACAATGGACTTTTCTAGCTCTCAGTGCACTAAGTTATGACCATTTTTGGTAGAGAAGCTTCTCTGCCTGGGTATGCTCCCTGAGCCCTGCTCTGCCAACCTGTGGCAACAGTACTTGCAGCAATGGTTAAAGCACATTGCAGCCCAACAGGGGAGGGCAGTGGAATCGAGCAGGTGATTTTCTTTCTCAACTGTTTTTAATACAGTACAGTTATGGGAGAATTTGCAGTCTCTGATAAATTAATTTGATTATACAACTTGCGTTTCTAAAGGGAATAAGTAGAATTTGTTGCAACAGCTTGCCCAGGAAAAGCCCACATTTATTTGGTTACATGAATACAACACTTGTGTTGCACTGGATCAAGTGTTCTTCATGTTAACCAAGACTAGCAAAGATATTCTTCCTCATGGCTGGTAGGAACTGCTAGTTATAAGACCCAACAGGCTGTATTGGAGTAGACAAAGGTCCATTCAAGACTGAGCTACCCCTTGAGTTTTACTGCTTTTCACTGTGAAGCCTTTTCTAGAGTATTGCCAGAATCTTGGTTTACAGGATGGAAAGCAGGATAGAGATGGAATAATGAAATGCTGAAATACCCTTCTATAAGGACATGTGGGACAAAATGCATGGGCTGAGCTTTTACAGGCTTTGTGTGTGTGTGTGTGTGTGTGTGTATACAGGCTTTGTATATATAGCCAGAGTCCATTCCACATTGTAACAGTTTCTGTGCTACCATTGGTGTAATCATAGAATCATGGAATAGTAGAGATTGGAAGGGACCTCTGGAGGTCAAGTCCAACCCCCTTGCCAGCACAGGAACACCTAGGACGTGCCACACAGGAACAGATCCAGGAGGGTTTTGAAAGACTTTAGAGAAGGAGACTCTACCACCTCTCTGGCCTGCCTGTTCCAGGCTCTGTCACTCTCACAGTCAAGAAGTTTTTCCTCATGTTGAGGTGGAACTTCCTGTGTTGCAGTTTGTGACTGTTACCTCTTGTCCTATCACAGGGCACCACTGAAAAGAGACTGGCCCCTCCTGCTTGACACCCATCCTTCAGATATTTGTAAACTTTAATAAGATCCCCTCTCAGTCTTCTCTTTTCCAGGCTAAACAGCCCCAAGGCTCTCAGACTTTCTTCATAAGAGAGGTGTTCCAGTCCCTTCATCATCCTTGTAGCTCTCCGTTGGACTCTCTCTAGTACTTCCCTGTCCCTCTTGAACTGGGGAGCCCAGAACTGAACACAATACTCCAGATGAGGTCTCACTAATGCAGAGTAGAGGGGGAGGAGAACCTCCCTCGACCTGCTGTCCACACTCTTTGCTATACACCCAAGGATAACATTGGCCTTCCTGGCCACAAGGGCACATTTCTGTCCCATGTATAACTTTTTGTCCACCAGTATTCCAAGGTCCTTCTCCATGGAGCTGCTTTCCATCAGGTCTACCCCTAATCTTTGCTGGTACTTGGTGTAGGACTTCCCCAGGTGTAGGGCTCTACATTTGCCCTTGTTAAACTTCATTTGGTTTCCTTTTGCTCAGCTCTCCAGTCCATCCAGATCTCACTGAACAGTAGCACAGACTTCTGGTATATCAGCCACTCCTCACAGTTTCGTATCATCAGCCAACAATAGGGTACAATCTATCCAGGTCATTGATGAAGAGGCACAATAATTTGTTTCATGAAAACATTGTTAATAACACTTTTATGTATACATGTGTGAGTGTGGTTAGAAGCAATTCGCAAATATCAACTTGAGGCTGAAGGCAGTTACAGACTTTGAAGTTGATGAGATGCCAGTGATGGCTTCAATGGAGCAATCCAAAGGAGAACCAGCTAGGCAGGATCAGTTAGCCATAAAAGTCTCAGCCAAACTGAAAACAGGTATTTGTGGTGTGACCCATGGAAAAGGTCTTCTGTGTCACTGAGTCTTTCATCATTTTGATATAACTACAATGTTTCTTCCCTTCCACTCCTAAATAATGTGCTTTGAAGTGTATCCTAGTCTGACCAGAGAAATAAAAATACATGGTATCCAGTCTTCCTGTAATGTTAAGCAATTATAAGGACATGTGGGCTACTTAATTTGAAGTTAATCTTTGACTGCAAAGATATCAGTAAAGGAGAAGGGTTCATGTTAATGTGAAATGCTGAGCCAAAACTGTTCCACCTATGGGTCACATCCCTTTAAATGTTCAGGCTTGGGTTGCTAAAATTGCAAAAGGCAGCTGAATTTGTGGTGTGTTTTCCCCCTCCTCCTCCTTAAATACTTGTTTTCAAATTAGGCAGTTTGGTGGTAGGAGTTTAGCAGATTTGAGTATCGAGCCATACATTAGATGATTATAGAAGCTGAAATGGCTAATTGTAGATGCCTGCTTTTGAAAAAAATTAACCATTACCTATGCAAGCTTTCACCTTCTTCATCTCAAGAATAGAGATAATATTTCCCCATACGTCCCTTGGGACTTTGTTAGTTTGAATGGATTAACATGAGACAAAAGCTTCAGATTCCTTGGATGGGAAAGTGCTATGGAAATACAGTATATTATTGTGATATCCTTTGAGACATTTCTGTGAAGCCAGTGGTGACTGTCATGATAATAAAGAAAGCCTTAGAGAAGCTAATGAAATAATGATCCTGCTTCCTTTCTAGCTATTCTTTGAAAGGGCAAATGCAATGAGTGATAATGGTTTAATGAGAAAGAGTCATTAGGGCATCCAGCCTGCATCTTTAGAAGTGCAAAGCATTTTGGGAGATCTGAAAATGACTCGGAGAACAAAACCAAAGTCGCTCTGTCAGAATATTAAATTGTTACTTGTATTCACTTTTGAATGGTGATTGAAACCAGTGATCTCTTTCCCTGGCTGGTGGCTGGTACATGTGTAGTCACGAATGGCTTGTTCAGAGCTTCAGTGCCCTTGGAAGGGTGAGATGAAGGAGGTATCTCAGTGCTTGCCCTCTGTCTGTTATTCTCTGGTTAGAGCTTAATGTTATTTAAGGATTTCTGACATGTTGAATATGCATATATAGGAGGCTTTGTGTACTGGAATTAATTGGCCTGGATTATTCAGTTTTATTAATTGAGCTGCTTCTGTTTCAAACTTGTCTGGAAGAGAAAAGCTGCTAGCTTTTTGTGTGTGTGTGGTATTGATACCTAATGAGTATTGATACCAAGCTTCAGATTCTTTGGGTGGGAAAGTGCTATAGAAATACAGTACATTATTGTACTATCCTTTGGGATGTCTCTGTGAAGCCCAGCAAGTATCAATACTATGCATTAGTACAAAAGAGTAAATAGAGGTAGTGTTAGCAGAGAAACAATAGAGCTAGTATGAGCTCTAGTTTAGTATTAAAGAGCTAAACAAGAACACAAGGGAGTTGTTTAAGACTTGAAGCACCCCTGACTGCTGAGTATTCTAAGGAGGAAGGTTAGTTCAAACCATTTAAGGAAAGAACCAGTTTGCAAAACATTTAGGAAACTTTCTCAAAAGATGCACAGAAGCAAATGTGTTGGAGCCACATCAGTGACTAAATAAGCTTTTGATTTAATGGAAAGCCTGAAACCAGCTGTGTCTGGTTTTGCAGGTTGGCCCTTTTGGTGTCATTCTGAACTCTACTAGAAGCAAGAAAACGAGCAGAGCTGGGTGCAGATTTTGGCATTGCTTAATTTCTGTAGCCACTTGAGTGGGAGCCTTGAGCTACTGGGCACAGTGGCACTGATTGCTGTGATGCCAGAAGAGTGACTTAGACCATTTCCTCTGCCAGAGAGACAAGGAGCAGAGGACTGGTCTCAGCAGAACTATAAAGCTGTAGATGCTAGAGGCTTGCTGAACTTAGAAAACCAGAAAATTAGTGGAGCTGGTTATTGAGAAAGGCATTGATTTGCTACATGTTCTCTAATCATCTGTTTTGTACAAAATGTGATTGGAGAGGAGGACATAAATAAAATCATAGGTATGTCCAGGTAGGTTTTTTGTGAGAATCTTTCCTTGTATACCTGATAAGGACTGTGTTTGCTCTGTCCTCATCATAGAAATCTTGTAGGGTCAGGAGCCAGGCTCTCTCTGTTGTTTGGACGGGGTGGGTGGGCTTTCTATACAGGTTGTGACACCCCTCCTAAAGCAAGCTGACCACTTCAGGTGTGGGATCCTGTACTAGGTAGTTGTTGATTTGTTCTGGTCGGAAAAATCTTGTTTCTTAGGAAAAGCAGAGTACAAAAACAGCAGAGAAACAAGCAGGGCAAAGTGAGGTTTCAAACATGCCCACAAACGAGGGGGAGGAAACTACAGAAAACCCTCTGTGACGAAGCAGCCCTTTTCCCCAGTCACGAATGGGTAATACCACCTCCAGATCATCTGCTCCTCCGGGTGGGATTTGCTAGTGTAGGGGCCTGAATCTGTCTCTCTAACTCAGAAAAATTAAATGCCTGGCACAAAGTACGATGGGAGGTGAATGAGAAATCAAGATGTACTTTAGGTACATTTTTATCTAGACATGAGTTTAGCTGTTACAATTCTGAGCCACATTTGGATCCCCATCTCCAAGTCAAAAATCAGCCTACTTAAATAAGACTGTTGTTGATGGGTTTAATTTGGATTTTTCTGTTGGATTTGTCTGAAAAGAGAATTTGTGCTAAGTGTGCTGTTGAGATCAGAGTCCTCTTGTATAGATATCATTTGCAATCCCACACTAGCACATGAGAGCAGAGCCTACCCCCAGAGTTCATCTTCAGGGGTGCACCACAGCTCCCCAGATGCATAGGATCAATTGATGCAGTGACAGACCCTGCCTCAAAGGACTCAAGTTTTCTTTTCTTTTCTGCTGACCACACTGAATGAAACACAAAAGGTCAAGTTTTAAGGGTAGTAATGCTCAAGCTTGTAACTTTGAGCACCTGTTCACACAGTCATTTCCTTCCCCTCAGCTCTAATAACCACATTAACTCTTTTTGTCTCCTCTCTTCTCCAGGTCAACAGACTATGGCACTACCTATGAAAAGCTAAATGACAAAGTAGGCCTGAAGACTGTGCTGAGCTACCTTTATGTCAGTCCCACTAACAAGAGGAAGGTAAGGGAGAGCTATCAAGGTGGTAGCTATAGAAACAAAATTACTACATTCTGTTCATTCTGAGAGGAATTAGGACCCTAAAGTGAAATCTATTGGTAATTCACAAGAGCTTGAATTTGCCGTCTTAAGTTGCACTAGCACAATTCCATGGAATCCAATAGAATTCTGCCTGGTTATGTGATGAGGATGGAGTCCTTAATCTCCTGCTGAAGATGTTAGAAGAATAAAAGGGTTGCTTTTATTTGCTTCTGACTGTTGCACCTTTAAAGAAGCTGAACTCACACAGATGTTTCTGGGACTCTTGCTTATGCTTGCCTTGGCTAATAGACCTCTCCCTGCTTTCTCTGTTTCCTTGTTATTAGAAATACTGAGTAAAAGTAATTTATTTCTGCACTTGACTCTTTCCCCCTTTATGCTTTCACTAGCTAGAAGTTGGAGGTAAAGATGTAAATGACATATTCATTGGTTACATCATGTAAGGGGGCTGAAAGCAGAATATGCCAGGGAGAGTAGGTGGGAGACCTAAGATTTGATTTGAATGTGTAGGAGAGATGAGGTCATAGCTTTCAAACCTCCTGCTCTTGCTTCCCACGTGATGCTATTAGGGCTGCAGCTGGCTCACAGAGCACAGCCCAGGAGTTACTTGTCAGTGCATTTTGGTTCAAAATTATTGCCTGTGTAGGGAGATAGTGGGACAAAGATGCTTTCAGCTACCCACAGAATTCAGTGTGGGAGGGCTGCAGCTAATTGCTGCCAGCAGTGGAATTGTGTTTGGATGGAGGTGCAGCCCATTTGGCTTGATGAATTCCAAACTTCCCAACTCCTTTCTCCTTCAATAGGCTTCCAAATGAGTATTTTGCCACTTGTACTGTTTTTATTACTACTGTTGTGTTTTCCATTACTGGTCAGTCTACAGAGGCTTGAGGAGTGATGTTTATTTCAGTATATGCAACCCTAAAGGCAGTCAGAGCTTTGATTACTATTGGCACCAAAATGTGTGTGTTTGGATGTATAGAGGAGAGGAAGACTGCAGTGACAGGGGTCAGCTTATATTTGTTTTTTTGATGCAGAAGCTGAATTATTATTACAATTACCTTGACTTTTTTTTTTTTTTTTTTTTTTCCTGAGCAAGATGAAATTAAGATGTTCTGTCATTAATCCTCATGGCCTTCACACACCTCCCATGTCAAATATTGTGGGCACTGAAGAGTTAATTCTTCTTCATTCTGTTTCCAAAGCAACTCTGCCCAACTAAAATAAGAGGCAATATGCTCAGTTACAAATCGTACGTTGCTGGTGTAAAGTTTCCCTCACAAATCGGAGTACTAGGATATATGATTATCTTCTAGCAATTTCTCAAGCTATTGAGCTTTACAGATTAGCAGTCTTTTCTCTCTCTTCTTTTTTTTAAGAACACTTATATTTTGTCATATAATGGCATGCAGATCTATCTTTATCTGCTGTTTTCTTACTTCAAAGGACATAAGACCAAAGAAAATTTAAAAATTATGTTTTGGTTTGTCTGTCTTCCCTCTTCTCCTTTCTGAAAAATCTTTTGAAATGGTGAGACTAGCTGTAAGGAAAACCTGTAGGAAACTAGCTTTAGTGCTGGCTGCTGAGGGAACAACTTGTCTTCATTCTTTCTACCTCTGCTAAATGTATGAGCACTGTTTCTGTGTGTGGTTAAACAGCAGATGTGTCTGAACCCAGAGCTGACTCTGACTGTCAAAGCAATTCCAAATGTCCGTGCAGCATTTGAAAAATGCCTGGAGAAGGTGTCACTGCTTTGGAACATCTGGGATTTGTCAAATTCAATATTAGGTTTATTTTCTACCCACCTTGTACAGATTCACGAGGTTGTTCACTGCAAAAAATTCACTTGGCTGTAATCTTCTCCAAGTCTCTCTGGGTGAATGTCTTGAAGTGGCCATTATTATTGCAATTATTAGTATTATAGTAGCCTGCAAAGTAAGCATCATCTTTTTGCTGAATCTGAGGCCCGACCACCACCAATAATGAATCACAAAGCAGTAGGTGAGGCAGAGAAAGTCCAGATCCCTTGTATTTCACCTCGAACAGCACAAATGCTGTTTAGCTGAACACAACATGGTGATCTCTTGGAACCTCAAAAATATGTTTTTGAGGCAATAGACAGGGAGGGAAATACCAAAAGTAACACATGTACAGGGCCTGTGCACACACAATGAATCGTGCAGACCCTTTCCAGGCAAGACATGTTCTCCTGAGGCATTAGCTTCTAGGTGCTGATTGGACCCTGCACATCTTGCAGCTCCTGTTGATTTTTGATGGGTTTACACACTGTTGTTAGCCCTGTCTGCTCATTAGTGCTTAGAGGATTAGCAGTTACTTGGAGGAGGGGAAAAGCTTTCCATACATTCATTCCTAATTGATTTACTAGTGAGAAGGATAATTACCTCTCAGCTACCCTGCAGAACTACAGTGGGAATTACCTGTCAAATTTCTTTGAAGACCCAAAATGCCTCTCTTCAGTTGTTAAATAGGAATTATGTGTTCAGCCAAATGCCAGTTATATAAACTGCATATACCAGAATTGTGGCATAACCCTAGGCTCAATTATAAGGCAAAAGGATTTAAATGCTGGCTTTTAAAAAAATTTCTTCTTTTAAAATAAATGGGTTTTTGCCTGTTATTTCATTTTTTTGAAAAATTTTGGTGGGAATACTATAAATTTTGGCAGATTCTGCTGTATTTCTCTAATCGGTCCTGTGCCAGGTTGTGGTAGGACACTGATTTTTCAATACTAACATCTCTGCTTATTGCAGTATAGGGGGTCGGATGAGGCCAGAGTTGAAATGCAGAAGTTGAGTAGCTGGGTGAAGTATGGCTGCAACCATGGTCTGGGAGCCTGTGTCATACTCATTCTCTTTTGGTCCCAAGAAAGCCACACCTGACGCATGCTTTTCCTTCCTGAGTTATTACCCTCCAACACCCTTTTCTTAAAAAGCATATTCCTTTCAGGAAGAAAAATTGAGGTTAATGTAGGAATGATTTTGTGAAATTCTAGAACATGTGCTACATGTGAAAGTCAGACTTGATGACCTACTGACTCTTTAGGCCATGAAGTACTTAATTCTCTTTTGGTTTTATTCTTTTCCCAACAAAGTTAATATCTGAGCATCTGCTCTGTAAGATTGATGGCAGAAGCAAGTCCCTAGTAAGCTTCACGTATCATTGGCCTTCATCTTTTAAGCTAAAACTTTTTGTTTCAGTTTGTCTTGTATAGTTAGTCAATTTTATTAATTTCATATTCTCTTTAGGCTTCCTTCTAAACTGCTCCCATGTGTGTTTCCCATCCCTACCTGGAAAGCCCCAGCAGGATGTTGAATGTTTAGTATTCTTCTGAGTATTGAAATGTCTTTTCTGACACAGCAGGCCAGAAAATGCTGGAACAGCCTGGAAGCACCTGGTCCTTCAGTCTTGGCCTTTGCTCCTCAGCTAAACATATCAGTCACTAATGTTTATCAGTGAACAAAATCACCATGGAGAGATCATGTCTTTGTGCCTGAAGAAGAAGGAGGCATCTTAGAGGGGAAGAGGTGAAGGAACACAATCTGTATGGTTATCATGGTGATAAATCCAGCACAGCCTTGTTTCTCCCTGGACACCTCTTAGTACTGTGCTGGTGTTTGACACTTAGAGGTCAAATTTAGTCTCTGGGTGTTCTTGTTTTTATATATTGCCACTGGGTGGTATCAACACTCCTCCCAGGCACAGAGCTGCATAGCCAAGATTGAATTTAGGTGACCTTAGCTGTAGTACTGCTGGGCAGCTGCCGGACTGGGTCCCAGAGCACCTGGTCCCAGTTGCTGACGCAACCTGCTGATGGCTGGTTTTGGAGCTGAGATAGAGGGTGTTTGTTTCCTAGAAATCCCAAGAAGGTATTTGGAAAATGTACTTTCCCATTGTGTAACTTGATGATTGTAGTTACAGTTAAATCAATATAACAATATGCAGATACAAAAGCAAGTTGCCAAGAATAGTCCTTCCTAGCTGTGATTCCTTTTGCCTCTCGAGTGTTATTGCTAGTGATCAGGGCCACCTTGGTGATCCGAGACCACCCATTGCTTGAAATGAGACCACCCTGCAGTGCAGACATAAGGAAACAGTCAAGCAGGCAGCAGCCTATTGTGAACCTGTAGCCTCTGGCTGCACTGGAGCTGAAATGCTTCCTGCCATGAACCAGGACTACTTCATCTTCCTGTGGAGCAGTCATGCTGCTAATTCTCTTCCGAGAGCTAACAAGCTCAGGGTTGCACACCACTTTGCAGCTCTGCGTACAGCCTCTGCTGCTGGGAACTGAAACTTGTCTGCTCTTCTGCAAATGCTTGGTCTGTTTCTTCTTTCACTTGCACACTAGGGGCTTGGTTTTGGATCAGGAAAATATGCATTGAGTTCTCTTTAATACTGTGAAATTCTGGGTGATCATTAGATATAGCAGTCAGCCAACTCTGAAGTCTGGGGGGGCTATGTCTTTCTTAAGAGTTACTGTTTTGGGCCCTGGTGAGAAGCCAAGAGCCTGCAGTTTTCAACACTTGATCCACCATGAAGATGCTTTAATAGGCAGAGCATATTCCAGGGCACATCTTCCCTTTCAGTGCATCTGCTCACCTGGTTGTTCGCCTGAGGGACCACATGGGAAGTATCTGCTTTGCCTGGTTGACACGTAGGTTGCAACAGTCCTAGTGATTCTGTGATGAACTTCAGAAAGGATAAATTTTTGCATTTATTTAGTAGCACTCCTTCCCTCCAGATGAATGGGATTTAAGGGCAGATGGTAGAGTGCTCTGAAAGCTGAGACTTGCAAAATGCATAGCTTTGGCTTTTCTACCTTATAGCTTCTTGTCAGTCCTTGGGGATATGACAAAAGGCTGCCTACTTTCTGCTGGGCCGAGATCTCAGTTCCCTGCTGACCTTTAATTTAATGCTATATTTTGGGCATTAGTTGCGTTCTGCTAGAGGCAGATTTTCACAGCAGTCTGGGAATTAGAATTATTTATTTCTTCCAAGTAATTAAGGGGCAATGAATCTTCTATCTTTTTAAATTCCCATTTTATTTTTATCTTTTTTTTCTGTTGTTGAAACCTTTCTGTTAGGAAACCAGACAATTTCCACAAAAAAAAAAAAAAAGCCTGTGATTCTCTGACTGTCTGCATTTCAAAATGGCACCGTTTGGAGCTGAAGCCCTGTGAGTCTCTATTTTCTAGCACTGGTTGGTCTGCTGGGTAAGATCCCCTATCCTGAGAACACTCGCTTTCTTCTTCATTGTCAGTAACAGAATTCACTTTAGAGTTGATGCTTTGCAGAGCGATGCAAAGTCCATCTGAAGGGTGCAGAAAGAAGATTAGAATGGAAGTCCTGTATATCTGAAGCACTCTACATTTCAGGCATGGAGGTGCCATTTTAAATCTCAATAAATTGTTGTTGAATCATAGATTTCATGTATTACTTTTTCCATGAAATGTTCTGTGAGGAGTGCATATTCTTGGTGAAGGTGTTGTTTAGTTGCAAACCTAGTTTTCACTGTGAAACTTTTATCTTTACCCTTGGGATTCCTGTGGAGGTTGAGAGGATGGAGTTAAAAAGCATTTAAAAGAAAAAGCAGAGAGGAAAAAGGAAGAGAGCGACAAATCTGACAAAATCAAACCAAAAAGCACTTGCATGTATATAGTATTGCTCAGATGAGATGTGGATAAATGGGAGGTCCTGACTGCATTTAGGATCCGGGGTGACAGTTCTGATGTCTTAGAAATACCTTCCTTCATGAACTTGCTTTGCAATTCAATTGGATAGAGTCATCCTTAGCTTTTCTTCTGCACTGTTACCATTGTTGTTGTGGGTGATAACGCAAAGAATTAGAAGGTCTGTAGTCTTTTATGCTGTCTCTTTGCACAGAAATATTATCCAGGTTCTGTGATTGAAACGAGGATTCCCCCCATTTTTCCTTTATACCAGCACTGAAGCTTTAGTGATTGTATCTATAGATAGACCTTCTAGCTAAGGGATTTGAACAGTAGCTGTAAACAGCATAAAGCAAAAATAAAGTTATGGTGCTCAGTTAAAGAGCTTTGAGAAAATGGTTTTTCAGACTAGTTTCCCAGTTGTCATAGAGTCAAAATGGAGGGGCAGGCCAAATCACTGAAGCTATAAAAGCCAAAGGCATGCACACCTGTCATACCTAGTCATGCCTCTGAACTTGGCCCATCAGAATGAGAAATGTTTAGAGGTATTTGGAGAGTCAGAAGCTCCAAAAGCTAAATCCAATTACATTTCTTTGTTTCTGTGCAGCTTCTTGGGGATGAAGCACAGCAACAGCTTATGAGCTGGCAGAAAGTAATGCTGTGTTGCAGTTCTGGTTAATGAAGGAAGAAGTTAATTGTGACAGTAATATTGAAATTGTAGAGGAGTGCATCTACCTGACTGGAAACTAGCTAGCATATTGGGAGTGACATCTACTTTTACAGAAGCTGGAGATCCAAAATAAGTGCAGATCACTTTGAACTCCTCTTTATTTCTTCTTGATCACGTGGAGAGTAGCTGAGAGCAAACCCTGTCCTGACCTCATCTGTTTCCAAAGGGGATTCCTCAGCTGTGATTGAAGCCTCAGGGCAGAATCATGGTTCAAACTGGTTTTGCCTTTATTTCTTAGTTAATTTTATCCCAAAGCATTTTATTTTCTCCTTACTCATCACCTGTGTGGTAGGCTGAGGCAGCAGAGGTTCCAGCATGCACCTGATGCTTGCTAACCCAGCCTGAACTGAGCTGCCATCCTCTGCCACAGCTCCCATTAGTTATCTGCTTCTTTTTCCTAAGTTTGCATCCCAAGCTATTGGTGAGGAACTGAGCTCTGGAGTACCCTAAAGCCATATGGCAGATGGAAGATATCTTTGGACAATTTTTTCTTTTATGCTGACAGTGTAATAAACAGCATGTGCTGTAAACTGGCACTTGCTGGTGTGATTTCAGAGGACGTATTTATAATGCAAAAGCAATGAGGACGAGTTAGAGCCACAGTACAGGAGTGGTAGAACTAGTTGGTTTTACTGTCTTTTATCCCTAATCTTTCCCTTCAGCCCAGTGAAATACAGTTACTAAGTTGATCTTGGTTTTGCAACTGCCATTAACAGGGCCTAAATTACCTAAGCTTCAAATGCAGTTGGTAATCATCTTTTTGTGTTCCACTTTCTCTGGACCTGTTGAGCTGGATGTGATGTTCCTGTGCTTCTCAGCACTACAAAATCTGTCACCCAGTCCAGAGCCTATGTGGGCAGAACCTGTCTAGTGCTTTACAGGGAAGGCTGTAGCTCTGACACACAGCATATGGGTTAGCAGAGCTCAGATTTGTCTGCTCTGTTTATACCAGTAAACTGTACAAATGCGACTGTGGTCTGGTTAACATCACAGTCTATTCTGTCTTGTAAATACTCTTCAGGGACAGTCACTGTCAGCCTCCAGAACTGACAGTTTAAATAGAAGAATAAAACATGAATGAAGAAGTAATATTTTTCTTCACTTACTGATAAAGCAAAGATGATTTCCTCAAGGCACCTGCAATATCCATGGTAGAGTCAGAGAACATGTGACATGATGTGTTTTATCTACAAAGTGCAGTCTTGTGACTGGTTGTGCATGGGTTTCTCTCTACTTGTCTGATTAATTCAGTTGGAATTTGTCACCTGAGAAAAGAGAGAATTATTATAA
Source organism: Megaceryle maxima (assembly GCA_024605025.1). Lineage (NCBI taxonomy): Eukaryota > Metazoa > Chordata > Aves > Coraciiformes > Cerylidae > Megaceryle > Megaceryle maxima. The sequence goes on along the minus strand of JANHGN010006691.1, from coordinate 47,428 downwards.
ATGTTTGTAGAACCATGACCTGAAACTGCGTGAAAGAAAGCTCTTTTGGTACAGATGTGTTGTAATAATTGGAGAAGAGGACTTCAGGAATTTCTCCTTTTGAAGAGATTTTTATTCTTTCTTTTGAATTCAGAAAAAACCATATTTTCAGAATGGGTTTCTCTGACCTTTCCTATGTAAGAAATATATCTTCCCAATGCTGGATGACTTAGTGTATTAGGTTTTCAAACATGGTTCAAGATCAATGAATGGAAGATGTTGAGATGTAAAAGCAAAATATGAGTGTTACTAGAATACTCTTGAAGTATAGGGTCTTTTTCAGTATGCCCAAATAGGTTTGCTTGGGGTGTTGCCGTTAATATTATCATTATATCTGGGGACTGTGCTTCCTTGTGGTTCTTTGTAGTCAAGGGACTCCTGCGATAGAGTGCTTTACCTGCTACAGCCCAGGACTGTGGGGCCTGGCATGTCAGATGCCACACTGGGACCTTACCTGTAGGCTCCTGTACTTAAAGAACAAACTACTGTTTGTTTTCAGGTTTTATTTTTGCTACTTCTGACTTGACATAAATAAAAGAGATAAAGGGAGGTTACATAGCATCTGTGGTCTGGGGTATGACCATTTGTCAGCGCAGAATTGAGACCAAAGCTTATGAGAGATCTCCAACAGCAGTTTCCCCCATTCTTAAGCAGGGACCATCTGATTGTTGTGTTCCAGGGAAGACTGTCCCTTGGTAAACATGAATGTGAAAACTGTAGATTCCTGAGGCTTTTTCAGTTAATTCTCTGAAAAAGCATGTGCTTTAAAACAAACAAACAAAAAAACCCCAAACCCCTGCTGAACCTCACCCATTGTTCATCAGCTTTTTCTAAAAATAAATACAATTGCAATAATTAAAATAAAAAGCTCATATATAGCATTATTTACTGTGGCTGGCTTGGAGAGGGTTAGAAGAGAGATGGCTATCTGTTTCTGTTTATACATATCTTAAAGATACCACATAGAAAGCCATGGTTTTGGTGTTCATGAAGAAAAAGAAGTTCTGTGTATCATGAAATTCCAATATTAGAGTTGCCTGCATGTGCCTTTACACAGCTGCATGTCATGTCTTTGCACTTACACATTCCATACTTGCATTTTTCATGGGTTTCTGAACTCATTTAAGGTATGTTTGGTTAGTGCTGAGGTAAGTATTTAGAGTGATGGAAACCTAATGCAGGATTTAATTAATAAAGATAGTGAGTAAAATGAGGGCTGTCTAAGTTGGCTGTATGAAAAATGTTGGTTAAGTAAATGTGATTTTAGCCTTCACAGATACTGCAAGCCTGTATAAGTTAAAATGAGAAAAAAGCAGTCAGACACCTGCTATGTCATTTATTCACCAAGGACTGGAACTATGATTGTGATATCCCTGCTTAGATACTTCCTGGGTCTTTGGGAAAAAAATGGCCACATGGCTGAAAGCAGGCACAGATTTTAGGAAAATTCAAACCAGAATTTGAACCCTTTGGACTTGACTTACTTCCCATGCACACTTCCCTGAGACTGCTTCGTGTGCAAGAACTGAGAGGGTGAGCGGTTTGTTTGGCATTGTTCATGGGTGGTAAATGTAGGTATCTATTATTTCAAACATATAATTTCCAGACCCTTCATCCTAAAAAGAGCTAAAATTGGTTGAGGATGGTACCACTACACTTCAATGTCTACCAGAATGGCTGGAAATTAAAATTGCAAGGTGGAAAGATGGGAGAAACCCAAGCCAATATGCCAACTTCATTTTTATAGGACTTGCAAATAATGTTTTGAGGGGGGAAAAAAAAAAAATCTAGTTATCAGCTAAGAGTCAGCTTGTCAGGATACTGGTGCACATCTGTGACAGGGCTTTCTTGTCTGGCTTCCTAAAAGTCAGTCCATCTCTCCTGTTGCTCTCTCTGCCTGCTTAACCTTGTATTGCTAGAGTCGGGGCCCTTAGGGATGATACAAGGTTGTAAAGAGAAGAGATGAAGTAAAACTGGAAATGTCACATCCACATTTAGATGTGGACTTCCCAGGGCAGGCTGTCACTGTTTAAGAAAGAGGTAGTTAGCTCAATTTAGCTAGCAAGTGTTAAAGGACAGATCAGAAGTTATAATATCCTCTAAAACAAAGCTACAGTTTTGTCACATAGCTTGGCCATTGCTTTTATGTAATGAGCAGAGCAAACCTGTGTGAAGTTTCAGTGTGCCCTGCCTTGATTACAGGGACAAAGAGGGACTGTCAGGATGCATCACCTAGTAAGGGACTGCCAGTAAACACTCAGCCTGTCAGCAGGGTGGACACAGCTGCAGATCCTGATGTAGAACAGGTTTATGAGACTTCCTTTCTCCACCTTCTGTACTTCTCTATGAAACATGGCCATCTCCTTTACTGCTGCACCTCCAATAATATATTAATTTATGAAGTATGAAAAATGAGGTAATTTTGAATTAACGAGGAGGGGAATGGTGCCTTGCAGACAGAGGGATAATCAATCAATAATAACGAGTTGGCATGTCCTGTTACTAAAAAGGAGGAAAAATAATAGAATGGGTGGAGAACAGCTCTTGGAAAAGGGGCAGGTAGGTCCTTTTGAAGACTTCATAATACTCTGACCTTGATCTTTAGTGATAAGGGCTGGTTCACCATGACACAGTTATTGTTCTTTGAGGAAAATCCTCCCCCTCCACCAACCCCCAAACCCACCAATCTGTGGCAAAATGTCTTTTTATTTCATTCTTTTCCAAAGTGAAGAATGGAAAAATTCCACATTACTCATTGAGTGAATTCTTATTTCTAATAGGCTATCTTATCAGAGTCTGCAGAGTACAGGCTGGCCACTGTCTCAGTTTCTGTCATATGTGCACATCTGCCTCCTAAAGTGTAAATGCATTCACTCTAATTTCAGCTCTGATGTGATCAGTTCTGTGTAAAATGCTCTATCCCAAGCAGCATGGTGAATTCTGGAAGCCCCTGTATGACTGTGTTAAGAGCAGTTTTTCTTCTGCATAGCGTTTGTTGGGGCAAGGTCTTAGAGAAACATTTCAGCACATCAGAGAGTACTTAAGGCTTCTTTTTGCACTGGCCAGAGTTAATTTCTCTTGACTCTGTCCTAAAATGCCTATTTTCATTGTGCACATACAAATGTTGCTGGACTCTGAATGTAATGATAGAGATTTTCTAAGTGGTGCACAGATGCAGTTAGAGGAAACTCAGGCTGTAGTGTTCTTGCAAATCTGGGGAATCAGCTCTTAGTCCAGTCCTTACCTCTGTGTCTGAGGAGAGATTGGTGCTGCCTTTTGCAGTGGGTCCCACAATATGTTAATTCTCTGTTGAAACAAATCAGGTTGTCTTTTTTCTGACAAAAACTAAAAGCTTATCTGACATCTTTTACCTCCCTTGGAGCCATTCCATGGTTGGCCAATATGATCCTTAAAAATTACTTCAAGAAAGCAACAAAAACGTAAGCAGCTGTGCTCAGAGATGTGAGTGGCAATGGAGCGAAGGATATGGTCATCACCTGGAAATAGATGGAAAGATGGAGTCAGCTTGGCAATTTTCTGACTTTTACCAATTGATCCCTAACTGAGTGTCAGGGCTGTGCTGCAGATAAAATCTTTGTACCCTCTTCCAGTTCCCTTTCCTGTTACACTGCAGTGACAATGGCTCATGTATGAGCATGGAAGCACACGGAAAGGAAAATAGTGCTTTTTCCCAAGGCTGGGAGGTACCACTATTGGAACAGGGCATAACGGCTGTAGTTCACAGACATTGGGGCAGTCACTCGCTTTCTTGGAGTGTAATTACAGTCAAGACTTCTACCATATACCTGTGAGGACAGTATCATTGGGAGGAAATTTTGCAAATGTAATGGAAAATGTCAAAGACAGTGAGCTGGTAGTTGTGAATCCTGTTCTTAGTTCCTGAACCTTTTCTAGTTAGCATGTGGTACTTGCAGCTACAGTGATAGCTTAGGGCTGAGCACTACTGTGCAGAGAGCACTGCAATGCTATCATGTTTTGTAACTTTAACCTTTAATTTTGGGGGAGCCACAGCCTTCCATCCAGAAAATGGATAGACATTCTCCTATCTCCTTGGCTTCCACCACAGCAAGGGTGTTAAGAAGAGAAGCACACAAGGGACAGTGAGGGACATGAGTAATAGATAACGAGTATGTAAATTGAGATAGATTAGCATCTGGATGTGAACATTGATAAGGATGACTGTTGTCTATATTTGCTCTGCATTTTGACTAAAAAGAAGAAAAATAAGGTGTGTAAGCAGTGGAGAAGCAATGATGCATTTAAAATTGTATTCAGGTTTAATGGCCTCAAGGGAGATACATAATACAATTTTTTATTTTTTTTTCCTATGGAGTTATGAAACACTCTCCTGTCCTCAAATGAAATGAGCTGCTGTATATGGGCAGCAAAAGTTTACCCTCATGAGTAACTATCCATGCACATCTCTTTGTTTTCTTAAATGGTGCAACTACTGTGAGTAAACTTATTCCCGCATGTAAAGTGTTCTCTCAAGTGAGACCTATAATCAGAGGAATGTTTTTACATAAATGATGTTCTCAGTTCCAGCAGCTGTGGTGCACACAACCTCTCTTTACTGATAACATTTTCTGCAACTATTTCTGCTTACATGGTAAGTTACCATAATGGTGAAAATTACTTTATAGTTCTATGGAGAATAGCACAACCATGCATTTACTCAAATAACATATAACAGCGAATGCTTCTTTTCTGTTTCTGTGCACACAGTTTGGGATCGGAGCTTCTCTGTGCCTCTAAAAAAGTCTGGTGACCATGAAACTGTGTGTCAGATGTTGCAACAGTCAAGGATTTCTTACCTAGAATTGAGAAGAGTAAAAAGGCATCATTCAGAGAATAATGCTATACAGAAATACCAGACTCCAAAGCAAAGTATGTCAGAAGCTTTGCATTTTTTACAAACTAGATGTATACAAAAGGGCTATTATTGGTGGTGGTTGTAACCCATTTGGCAGTTTGTAGGGGGCAACTGTTCATGAACATGCTCTGATATGGAGGAGTCTTTGGCGCAATAGCTGAACAGCACACAGCACCAAAGTGGCCTCAGGAAGGTGGGATTATTGTGGTAGAGGATTTTGCTCTTTGCTCTGTGGTGAGCTGGAGAATGTTCAACTGTAACAAGAATATAATGGGATGGAATAACCTTGGGTAAACTCTTCCTTGCTGTGACAATGAAAAGGTTTTACAACCAAGCATGAGGCTGTTGCCAATCAGTCACTCTTTGCCAGGTCAAACACATGCTTTTTGGATGGCTTCCATCCCCACTGGCACCTGAAATTTAACAAACAAATGCTTGCTGTGCCTTGTAATTAAAAGTGAAAAGTACATGTGTCCAGTGCCAAAAAAACCCAAGAGAAAGCAAGGAGACATGTTGTTCTGACCTGTTTAGCAGTAAAACAAGGATGAGACGTTCTGCTTTGCTAGATCTAGTACGATGGCTTATTCCACTACCATGCATGCAAATTGGATCCAGCCTGGGATTTGGCATTGTGGGTTAGGTTGGCAGCCTTTGTGCATCTGATTTCTTTTCCCAGCTCTGATTTTGCCCAATCCTTACAGCCATGATATATTTTCATTTTCTACTTGCCCAGGAGGATGGCAGAGTGGTTTTCCTTGAGGGTCTTTTTCTCTCTATCCAGTTTTGCCTTGATTTGCTCCCGATACTCAGGACATCCTTCAAGGTGCATTCGTGTTCTTGCACAGCTGCTGGAGGTGGTAATGAAATGAAGTGGTCTCTCCACAGGGTATGGGGTGTGTGAGCTTAGAATTCTGTGAAGTGTTTTGTTTTGGTATGGCAATTTATGGCAGGAATGGCTGCAATGCCAAGAGCCTTTTTAAAATTTTCTACAAATTCAAACAATTAATTGTATTCTGGATATAATTAGATACAAAAGCAATAGAGATCAGAAAGATTAATCAGTTATTCACTGTAAACAAGCATGCTGAGCTGATGTGCACCTCCTTAGAGAAGGTAAGGTGATGCTGGTCCTCATTTGATGTGCTTTTACTAATCTCTTTTCTCTGAGATAATCCCATAAATACTGGGATGATATCTCTCCTATGGATTTTCAGACAGGAAGACGATAGATAATTATTCTTTTGCCACCAAACTGCCCTATCTCAGAGTCTCTCCGAAGTTTTTCTGGCATCTTCATCCTTTTTAATCTTTGTGAGAAGCAAATGAAAGGATTAGTGAGATGCTGTCATCTTAAATGTACACTTTTCTGTGACTGAGCCAACTGTATGTAGCACATAATGGGTCTATATACTCTGATTGCATGTTTAGTGTCTGTAATACTAGTATCTCATGCATATAGATTATTCATCCTCACAGGCCAGACTTATGCATCCTTAGTCTACCAGTTCCAAGTTCTGTCGAGACAAGGCACATACTGAGTTGGGTTTACCTGTTTATTTCTGGTTTTATTTCTGACAGTACAAGGATTCTGCAGATGGGCTTTTCAAGTTAATGGTGAACCTGGGGCTTTTGTGCTTGATCCTGGTGGGGAGGGTGCACCCTCTGGTCAGCAGATTTATGCTTGCATCATTTCTGATTGCAAAATGGTCTCGGTATCTATGTAGAATACTGTCGTGGTACTGCTTAAAAAGCTTACTACTTAAAAAGCTTATGATGCAACTTGCTCTCAATTTGAAGATTTGCGGTCTAAATATTTATAACAAGGGGACAGCAGAATAATGACAATGCATTTCAGAAGAGGATTTGATATTCATAAAAATGAACAAGCACCCCAGTTATGTCTTTGTGTGTGTGTGTGTGTGTGTGTTGCACTATAACCAGAAGACCCTCCTGGATTAGGTCTAACAAAAAAAAAGTTTAAATTTTATAGCTTATTGCTTTCTATTTTGTAATGGTCCTCTTATTTCCTGTACCCTCTATAAAAGACAAAAACTTCTATAGAGACAGAGGACCTGTATATAACCTCAACAGTATGATGTGCTCTGATTATTTTCCCTTGATGCTGGAAAGATGGGGAACCCACAGATGGGGTCCCCCTGATTTTAGTGTCAGAGATGTATGCTGTCTTCTCAAACCAACTTACTGGTGTACACAGCTGCAGTTTTCTACAGAGGTGGAAGAGTCTGTGTAGTTGGATGCTTGCAGAAACAGCTGCTGACATCAGAAAAGTTCAGTGACAAGCAATGGGATTCTGCAGAGTAGAGGTTGGTTTGTAATTTCAGAGAAGTCCTGATGGGAAGTAAGTTCTGGAGAGAGGTTAGCATGAAGAGGTCTTGAGAGAGCTATTTGCTTCTTTGGTCACGGTACATATAACGCAGACCCAATGCAAAAGTCTCAGGAAACTCATTTGCTCATTTTCTGTGGGTGTCTGACTTATTTTTCATTATCCACTAATAAATACAGTAGTGAAAGTCACCTTTAACACTTAAAGATTGCTTGGATTTTATGGGATTGTATTGAAGTGAGCACCAAGGTATAAAAGCCTTATGGTTGAGCTACTTTTATAACACATGCTTCATAAACCCTTATAAAGTGAATGCAGTACACTTCATCCTTTAAGATTACGGTGTTATGGTTTTGAGAGATGGTGATCTGGTGCTATATTCATTAATTAAATCTGTTATTAATATTAAATTTCAGGCAATGAGAAGTTAAGTTACAAGCAGTTGAAATGGAGTAGGTCCAGACAATTTACCTCTCATGAAAGCTCAGTGCATCTTTACTGTTTGGCCACAGGTTATCCATAACATCAAGGAAGTTTTTGAGCCATGTGAAGCAACAAGGAACCCCAAATCTGGACTATTCTGTAACACAAGGGATTGCAATGAACATTTTCCTTTTGGGATGCAAGTTAGTAATTATGTGGAAGCTGTTGCCCTCTTCATGGCTGTCTCAGCTTCCCAGAGAGCGAATGTCCCTCTCTTCCTGTATGATCACTAAGTAATGGGGTGGGTTGCTTCACTCGTATGTAAATAAATAAGATTTCTCTCTAGAGCAGAATTTTATAATTTCCTTCTCCCACTTTTTCCTGAATAATATCCTGGTTTTGGTGACTGGAAAGTAGAGTTTGGCTTCCTTTTCCCCTGCTTATTGCAGGAGTCATTATATCTACAGGGCAGTGAGAAGGTATTTAGCCATTTCCAAACATCTTCCGTAGAAATTTTTGTAAAGTTAACTTGAACTTTCTAGACCAGTGGAGACTGTGCAATGATATTTTATTAGCTTAATGCTGATTTATATGGGTGCTACTTTTGCTGGCTGATAGTTACTTGTGACACTGGTACACTTTTTTTCTCAGGGGTTTGGGCTTATTTTGTTAAAATGTTTGGTTTTATTATTTTTATTATTATTATTTGAACTGACACATGATGAGGAAAGAAGAAAAAAGATGAGATTTTCTTTTCAATGAGTTGCATCTGTCCTCCATGAGATTGGTATAGGAAGGCTTCATGTATACAGTGTAGCTGTGCAATAAGAGGTTGAGGTGGTGTATATACCTTGTGGGTGTCCTTTAGCCTGCAGGGGAAGTAAATTGCAGTATTAATGTAGGAGATGAAGAGTAGGATGGGAATGAATAACCAAATATATGCCAGTGGGAAATTTCAGATGGTCAAACATTTAATCTAAATGCTTCAGCAGTAAAAAACTACTTTTCACATAAGAGAATTCCAAGCTGTTCATATTGAACATACTTGTGGTAAACTGATGTTTTGAAGAAAGAAAATTATGTTTATATCTTTAAGCCTTTAAATATCATTTGATCATGATTTTTCAGCTTCAAAGGGAGGAAAGGACATCACAAGTCCAAAAAAGCAAAAATCCTCCATTTGCATTGACTTTTCAGCATAAATTGTTGAAACTTTTTGGCTTTTTAAACTTGAAGCTAATATGGAACTTTGTTGGGAATTAGGCTTAGCTTCAGAGGTCTTGTGGGACCATATCATCCTTTAAATGTTTCAAATCAAAATTGGGAAAAAGCCAACCAACCAAAACAAAACCCAACTTTTTCCACTCAATTTGTTTTGTTGATGTTGATGTGGCCTGGCATTAGGAAGGACCTAAAATTTATTTTTTTTTTAGAAAGGACCTAAAGTGCTTTTGAGTGGGGGATCTAGTGGGAAGAGGCAAAAAAAAGCACCCTAAAAAGCCTTTTCATATGCAAGCTGATCACATTCAGTATGGAAATCACAATGAAGATATAAACGCAAACCCTTAAGTTCCTGGTTTTGCAGCAGTGTTTGTGGCAGAACTACCTTTTCAATTGCAGGAGAGGACTATGGAGTGCTACGGGGAAATATGCTAATACTTTGCTAAGGAGCTAGGTTTCTTTTGTGGCTACAGGGACTTGGGTGATTTGTAGGTGTATTTTTTTATAAACTGTTTTGTTTATTTCTTTTTAGAATAGCACTTTATATAGGCAAATGAAAATGTGACTGGAACCTCTGAAAAAGACCACTTATGAAAAGCACATTAAAATGAAAAGGAAAATGAGAAGACAGTGCACAATGGTTTAAGGCTACGTACTTATTTCTGGGAACAAAAGATGTCTGTTTTGAACCTGTCGTCTTTATTCATTTACTGAGATGCTTCCTGCTAATGTAGCTCAGTGGTACTACTGCTACAGATATTGTACCTATAAAACTACTTTGTGCTGATTTAAAGAGATGCGCTCTGGTAATTTGCAGTGAAAATTTATGGGGGTTGAGAAAAATAAAAGGATTCAGTGAAAACGAATATTAATAAAAACGCCTTTTATGTGGCATGTTGTTTCATTTTTTTACCCAGAGACAGTTTATTAAAAGATTCAGCTGTGTACAAAACAGATCTCTCCTGTGTTGGGATAACAGATCCAGGGAGCAAGAGCAGTAATAAAGATTTCAAATCTGATGCTATGGATACAGGTAGTATGACGAGGACTGGGGGATGTGTGTGGTTTTTCTAGTGCCTTGGGAGCAGAAAGGAGGGATAACAGTGATGTGCTAAGCAGGCCTGCTAACATGAGGGCAGAGCTGGGAAGGGTGAGGAGAGAAGTGAGTGCCAAGCTATAGAGGAGTATTTGACATAACTTCAGTAGACAGATTCAGGCAGATATGAGCTGAGGCTGCCAGTAGAGTCTGGGCACATCCTACTGTTGTCCCCATGAGAAGTATGCTAGCTCATTACGGCTGTGGTTCAGTATTCCAGATTGCAGTCATCTTTGTGCCTGGCTAGCTTGGAGCAGAGAAGAGGAGAGTGTCACTGTCTTGACTCATCCACCTGGACAGAGCCTATGTGAAACCAATAGTGAGGAAAACGTTTGCATTAAGCCAGTGACACACCTGGGAATTTAACCAGGGTAGCAGGAACTCAGATTTGTAGTTATAAATCCTGCCTTAGTTTTTATGTTAGCCCCAGCAGAAGGCGTGCTGTTTTAGTGGATTTGTGCTGTGATAAGGTGTCGCTTTCCTTCCTGTCTAGTGCTGCATTTGTTCAGAGCTCCTTTAAAGGTCCTATATACTTTCCAGCAAATATGACTCCTATCTGCGTCTGGTTTTGTAACAAATACATTATGGCAGGTATAGGTATGACACCTCCTCTCCTTGTTCTTTCTTGTCTGTAGCCTCTGCTTTTTGTTTCCTGGGATAAATCCCCTTGAAGTGTTCAGACCTGGATGTGTTTCCTAATCATATGCTAAAGATTGCAGTCCATACATCATAGTTTTACATTGTTCTTGCAAGGTGGCCTGTCCAAATCCACTCCCTTCTATGTGCTTCCCATGTTGGTGTCTGGTGTTCTGCTGAATTGGAGTTTATTCAGAACAAATCTGTATGTGTCATCATTGCCCCCAGAGCTCCTCCTTTAAAGGAGATACACAATGTACCAGACAGCTCCCTTCCTCTGCATTCATCTCCGAAGGAGATACCTGAAATTCAGTCTGATTTCCAGCCTGGATTGTTTTGTCTGATGCTTGCCATTCATTTTCCACTGAATTTTGAAGGTCAGGCTATAACCTCTAGAGAAAAAGCTATGTAGTATAAACTGCCTCATCTCAAATATGTTTTCAAGGCTTTACCCTTAGCAGTAATCCTCCCCTTCTCCTCTCCACTTAAACCAGAGAAGACAGCAACTGAAAATAATATTTTATTTATATGTGTGTGTATATATTCTAGAATGTAGCAAGGTGAAATGTAATTTCCTTTTTAATAAAGGCTGCCATTTAATTTAATATTATAGAAAATGATTAGATCTTAAAAACCTATAAATTACATTTGACAGCTCTCTGGTGCTCCTTCGATGTTCCTTATGGCAAATATAAATGGTAACACAGGGTGCTGGCAGAAATGCTCATTCTGACTGGACTTTGTTTATTGGCTCTTAATGAAAAGCAGTTAATCTAAATCACTACTGGGGTGGATCCTTCGCTCTGGCCCCATAATTAGAAGTTGCAGTTTCAGGCCTTTTGACAAATGTCCTGCTATTTCCCTTGCCAAGAGTTGTCCCCTCCCCTTATAGCTTCCAGCAGGAAAAAGACAACCAAACCAAACAAAACCCCCCAAATAACAACAAAAAAAAACCAACACAAAACAACCCCCCCCGAGTTTCTCACTTTTCCTGCTTGCCACGTAACAAAACTGTGGGTCAGTCATAGCTACATGACTGGTTGTAGCCTTTTGTTTTTCACTCTGATTGAGCCACCTATTTCTTCTATCATGCTTTGTTGTAGGATCAGCCTTGCCTGGGAGGATGGATGACAACAGAGGTGTTGGGTGTGTTATTTTCTCCATCTGAAGATCAGAGAGTTGATATCAGAACTGGGTGAACGGGGGTGGGCAGTTAATGTCATGGCACTTAGAAACAATGTATGACTGTTAGACTCCGACAGCTTTCTCTCTAGCTCTTAGTTTTCCTAGCCTAATAGTTTTGTCATTTGATCTTGCAACAATTTTTAGGCTTCCAGATGAACAATTGCCTGGCTTTAGAACTATCTTTTCTGTCTGATCTGACTTGTTGCTTGAACTACCCAGCAAAGTGTTGCAGATCTTGTGTGAAAGGGCAGAGTGGATGTTTTGTGTGTGTACCAAGTCAGGTCTCTGTAACTGTTAGGTGTCCTATGCTCCTTATCTGAAGGCAGAACTCTTAACAGTAACCTTTTAATATAGAGCATTATTAACTCCTGTGACATCAGGTGGAAAATCTTTGTATTCCTGAAGTATCCTTCCTTTTAAATGCAAGATCTCTTTGGAATATCTTGTTATATTCACAACCTTACATCCTTCGTCCATTCTGCAGAATCAAGCAATTTTTACTAAACTATGTTAAGGTTCTCTGTCTGGCACAGGCAATATACTTTAGATGAACAGGGGTATACTTGGGCAACAGAATGTCTTTAAAATCTAACTTACTAGTGACAGAAAACATGTGTTGACATGAGGGGGAAACCTTTCTTGTTTCAAGAAAAGTGAAATATGTATTTTTGATCTGATTAGAAAGAAGAAACATCCAAAGCTTCCTTCTAGGTGAAGGCCACTGAATCCTATTCTCAAGACCAACTCTCCAGGATTCAGTTTCTTGTGGACGTGTTTCTCATTTCCCATGCTGTGCTCCAGTGCACAACACGTCACTTTTGCAGGACTTGTGGTGTGGCTTTCTGTGGGAACAGGTGGAGATTGCTTTATGATGCTGGCAAGCAGTATATGTGAGGGATGCTGAAGGAGCTCTGAGCAAAAGCTGGATTCATAAAGGTGGCTTTGCCCTGGGACAATATTCAGTTGTAATTTACAGGCCTTTTCCATTTCTTCATGGAAAGGATCAGAAACCATTTACATTATATTCACTTTCCCTTGGTGACTTCGTGGAATTAATGAGGTGCTCAAGATTAAACAAGCACTGAATTTTTTTGCTTGATCAAGTTCTAAAATACCAAGGGTCTTACTGTTCCTTCTAACTGATTTTTGCTGTCAAAATTAATGTGTTTCCCTATCATGGTCTTGAAACTGAAGTACTGTGACGTTGGATAAGAAAACATGGACATGTGAGTGTGACAAAACTGCAGTGGATCTCAGCTAGCTGATCGTTCTGCAGCTAGCTAAAAAAAGGCAGTTCCTGGATCTGTTTTCCTGCTGAAAGGCAGTTTCTATATTTGTTTCAGCTACTGTATCAATAACCTGCTGTGTTTAGCACAGCTCTAATTTATTTCCCACTGTTTGCCTTTATTTTATGGTACTGGCATTTGCTTTAATGTGATGTCGTTTTCTCCAGATGTTAATAAGATGGTGATAATGTTTCCACAACATTTTTCTTGATAACATTTATGTACAGCATGCCATCTGATAATGCAGAATCAACCCATTTTAAAATATTGGTAATCATTTTCTAATTAAAATTAGAGGCTCGGAAGTGTTTTCCTCCCTGTACAAATTGAGGTCATAGACTTTACTGCACTTGGGAAAAATTATGTGTTTATTGAGTGAATGAATATCTCCTACTGCATAAATTGGAAACATGATATATGAGATTGTGTATCAATGTGTGCACATGTACATGGACTGTTTTCAGATGCCAGCAGCTGATCTAGGTGGGCATTCTGTGTTTCCAGTGAGGTGATGTTCTCATTTGTAGCTCTTCAAGCTGGAAACAATAAGCCTTAAATCTCAGGAGTACCCTGGTGTGTACTTTTGGAGAGAGCATTCCACATTTGGGAATAGAGGTGGTAGACTGAAAAGGGACCAGCTTGGTGTAGCTGTCTGAAATTACTATACCCCCACAAAGTCATCTTTGATATCAACGTAGCATTTTTCATTCTTGCTGGACTTCATAAATTTATCTGGATAAAAATATAATGAAAATAAGGAGTCCCTGAATCAATCTATGAATTAATGACCAAATTAAATGGAAGTGAAGCACTGAAAAGCTCCACCTATTTGGGAAAACAGTTTACAATGTTGAGCAATATTCTGAATACATCTAATAGTAATCAGTGCTGTATAACCTCACTTGTAAATGATACTAATTTTCACTCCTCTGTTAACACTCTTTCCCCTCCAATTTTCTATTCAGATCATGCTTCTTAGTGATCCAGAGCTTGAGAGCAGCATCCTTATCAGCTCTGATGAAGGTGCTACCTACCAGAAATACCGTTTGAACTTCTATATCCAGAGCTTGCTCTTCCACCCCAAGCAGGAGGAGTGGATCTTGGCCTACAGTCTGGATCAAAAGGTGAGCAATTGTTTTCATATTTCAATTATTCTTGAGCTAGGTGTTGAAGGGGATAGTGTCTAGAATGGATAGTGTTACTTCTAGAGAGAGTGAAGAAATTATGGTGTCTTTTGCTGCTCTAACCTTGTCGGTTTAAAGGTGCTCAGAACCTTGCTATAAATGTGACACTAAAGAAAGCTTGCTAAAGGGAAAGGAGTTATATGGTGATCATGATGGGTATGGAAACTTTAGTAGTGGTGATGGTGCAAAAGATTAAAAGAATCTGAGATTTGACATGACATACAGAGCTGTTCTATATCTCTTTGTAGGCATTGGTGATTGCCAAGCGGTCTTTGAGGACTGAGCACTTGGGCTGAGTTGGCCCATAACAGCTGACTGTTGTGTATGAGGGGTTGCTCTTTCTGCTTGCAAACTGAACTCAGTTTTCTGGAAATCAGTGAGCAGCATCAGGTGGCAAACTCCTCAGTGCTACTTTTTTAAGTCACTTTGCAGTGCCTTTTATTAGTGAGACAACTCTTAAGTCTGTTAGCAAGCCTGTTCTTACGTAGCAGGAAGCTGTCTTGAAAGATGCTGAGCAATTCAGGTGAAATGTGATGTGTAAAGTGCTTGTATGGAGTATGTGCTTCCATTCTGGAACAGCACTCCCCATTACAGCCCAAAGCTGAGACAGCCTGGATGATCAAGTTACAAATTTTAGAAACCTTAAAACTTATCAAGCTTTTATCATCCAGAGACTCTGGGAAGTAGAAACATTCTGAATGGTCACTTTTACTTTTTGTGGGCTTGTGGGCTTTTTTTGTGTGTGTGTGTGTGTTTTTTTGTTTGGTTGGTTGGTTTGGTTTGGGTTTTTTTGCATTAATCTGTCAAGTGTGTGTGTGTGTTCTGGGTGGGATTTTAAATTTCTACAATTGTTTTTGAAATTCCCTAAACTACTCAGTCTCGCATCTCAGCTATAAGGACAATACATCCAAAATATCACACCTCTTGTATTTAACAGAATTTTCTTTGAAAGCCTAGTGCAAGTCTTTACCCAAATAGTTACTGAGACTATAATCAAATAATCTACTACCTCTGTACTTCCCAATGCAACCTTTCCATCCACTTGCTAACAGAATGCTATGGAAGGCACCAGATGGTTTGCTGCTATGCTACTGATGATGCTTCAGTGACATTTGCAAGCCCAAAGCTATTGTAAATACACTCCTTTCATAATATCTAGTCCTTATTGTATGAAGGAGTTAGTCAAATGTCAAATAGTTTTGTGCGCTCAGATGTTCAGTGTAATAGGGATTTTGAAGTAGGCTAGAAAGACCAATCTATTTATTTGATGTCACTGAATGGTTTGATGCCACTTTTAAACTGGAGGTAAAGATTTTAAATGGTACTCATGTTTGTAAAAAGCCAGCCCTGAAAGAAATGGGCAGTGCTCATGGATGTGAGAAGCCAGGTATGACATGCTGAGCATGCATTTGAAAAGAGATCCAGTTGTAATGAACACAGAGCATCTGCTGAAGGGCTGAAATATAGTACTTCTATTTCCAGTGCTTTATAGTCTTTTTATGACATGTTAGCAACTGCAAGCAGAAATCAAAATACATTAAGTATGCACATGCACTCAACTGTCAGTTAGTTATGCTCCCCTGATCTAGTATAGCAATAACATCTCAGGAGCATTTTTCCTTCTATTCCTTCAAACTAAAGCATCTAAGTACCACCTCAGCTGTTCTGCTGAGAAGAAAGCCAAGGAAAATGAACTATGAGTTAGAAACACCCTGAGATTGCTTGCATTTTATCGCAGGAACTGAACAAATTTGTTCACAGTGTAAAGAGCAAAGATGAGGAGCTCTGCAGCTTGTTGGTCAAATGGAAATGGAGCAATGTGAAGTTCAAGCTTTGCTTTTATTTCCACATTTGCATTCAAGGCTACTCATGATGATTTTCTTCAGTGTTCAGAAAGATGGCCTCAAGTGTTGGTTGAAAGTTGATCCTTACGTGGAACCATGGAGGCAGCACTTTTTCCAGTTGAAGCATTTGCTTAACATAAGTCAGGTATAGATTGTGCTTAGTCACATCTTGGCCTAGTAAAATGCTGTAAAAGAATTGTCACTGTCTCAGGATCATGCAGCTTTACAGCAGTTACACCTGATACTGAGACAATGGTCAGTGCTGTCAGAGTGCAAACATGTGTTACAGATTGTAATGGTACTGCGTGAAATCCTTGAAGTATTCTGAGAGGCCAGTATAATTCCTGCCTGTTTGGAAGCAGGAGTACTGCCACAGCTCAGCTGAGTGGGATCCAGAGGTCAGCCATAACCTTCCATTAGATGGGGTTAGGCTAAGGACAAGAAGAAAGTGTCTTTCAGGCTAAAAATCCTAAATCCTCAAAGTAGCTTTGTTAGGTCTTGTGCATCTTCATAAGATTGTTGTGGTGGTTCTCTCTTTTTCTCCAAAAGCCAGGTCTGGAACACACACCTTTGCACACTACTATGTCATGCCCTCTCTCCTAGCTGTTACCATAGATCATGCCAGTGGGAATTATCATTTATCTCTCTGCTGCTGACCAGAAGAGAGATACCAAAAATACCTAAAGTAAGTGGCTAGAGAGGCTGCATTAGTGCTCTGCAGCTGTGAAAAGGCCATCCAAAGAGATGTTGTGTTGTGCCGGAGGCTAATTCTCCAAATGCAGCTTAGTACTGCTGGTGGTACTCTTTTGGTTTTGCTCCCATTTTCCTGTCAGACAGCATGAAGTCACCTGGCACAAAATAGGTGTTGCTGGATCAAATAGAGCTTGCTTTCTCACTTCATGTATCCAGGTTTTTGGGATACAACTGCTCTGAAACACTCTTGGTTTAAATGCATAAAAGAGCAATAAAATAGAAAGTTTATCATTAGTCTGTAACCTGCAGGTAATAATCCAGAGATGCTGTGACAAAGAAGGTGCTGATGAAAGCCAGTGCCTTGGTGTATATTCAGTGGTGCAGCCACTCCTACACTGGGAGACTATAATCTACCTCTCTCTTGGTAATGACTACTTTAGAGGTATATTTAAAAATACAAATAACTCTGAGAACAAATCAAATACATACAATTTGACTCCCAGTACTAGGAGCTATTAAGGGAAGATGTAATCCATTCTCTCTCAGCTGTGAATTTGTAAACAGGTTTGCAGATTTTATTTCATTTCTGAGATTAAAAAATAGTTTTCATAATATTATTTTTTAATTTTTTCTTTCAGTTAAAAATAATAATAATATTGCAAGAAAGCTGTGGTCAACTTGGAAATGAATGAGAATGATGAATCTGAAAATCCATTTTGCCTAATAAGTTGTTCCATACAGCAAAATAAAATATCAACAGCTAGTGCCCTATAAATATTTGATTTGGTCACTGCCTAGATCAAAAGATTTTAAAATGTCTTTGTGTGTAACAACACAAAACAATCTGAAAAGTTTTTGTGTGAAATAAAACCAGTTAATATTTTGGATCTTCCTGTTAGAAAGTTTTCCTCTGAAGTCTTCTGACCTACAATTCCATGGATGAGATTCGAGACTCTTTTTCAACCATTGTTTTATCCTAAATATTCTTCCTGCTTTTTAGCTAACTTCTATACATTTGACAACAATATTAGGCTATTTATCCAGTCAAAATAAAACCCAATCAATCAACTAAAAAAAGCCAACACATTCTGAATTCTGTCCTCTAATAGAATTACTGTCCCTTCCAAGCTGGTGTTTTAGGTAGTGTATTCACTATTCCAAGACAGCACAGTCTTTCTATGTCCCCTGCAGTTTGACGGTGGCCAAGTGATAACTGTTTTAAGAATGTGGTGTCCCAGTTAGTTTTTTACCCAGCTAATATTAACTTCCTACAGTCTTCTAGCTTGCTTAGAAGAATGCTCTGAGACCTCAGACTGACTGTATGTATCTGTGATCTGCAAGGCTTCTCTCTTTCCTGAGCAAGTGATGCCTTCCTGCTGTAATATCCTAGTTGTGAATTTTCTCAGCCAGTGACTGTTAATGCCACTATTATGAGTAATTTGGTTCATAAGTTTATGCTTCCAACTTCTCCTGCTGGCTCTCGCATACTCTCAGCCTTCATGTTCAGGTGTTGCAAGATGCAATGTGGATAGACGTACGGTTATTCTCGCTGTTTTGCTGTTGAATAGCTCCACAGTGCTAGTTTATCCTTTGCATGGGTCTGTGTTTTCTACCTACCTGTGGACTTTTACTACCAGTCTCATGTGATTCTAGTTTAAAGCCCAAGCCTCACAACAATCTTATGTCCAAAAATGATCTTCCCCTTCTTTAAGAGAAGGAGCTCATCTCTTCTCAACAAAACTTCTCCTTGAATATGGCTTCATAGCTGAGAAAGACAAAGACTTTCTTATGTTATCAGTTCCACCAATTGAAATAATTCAGTATAACATCAGTTCAGTCCCCAGATCTTTTATTACAACTCTCAAATGGGTATCATCCCTCTTTTTCCTCCTTGGGGCTATTCCAGGAGCAAAGGGGAAGATTCAGTGAAAGAGATGGAGCACAGCAGGCTTTTTCTTTTTTTCCTTCATGGATGCTGGTTGCTTCATTCATTTAAGGACAGATCACAGCCACCACTGTTTGTTTACTCTTTGGAATATCCAAAGGGTTATTGAAGATACTTCCTCAGTATGAGTCAACATGGCATACCATTCCTGTTCTTAAATTTTGTAGCCAATTATGAACCTATTCTGCATTGCTAACTCTCTTATCAAATAAATGCAGTATCTCTGAGCCAAGAAATCTGTTTGTGTGGGCATGAACAAGTAGCAAGTTCATAGACCCTAATGTCTTATTGCAGCATATAAAGCATAGACATGAGGAATCTTTGCAGGGCTTTAAGCAAGCGCGGGTGGGTGTACTACTCCCCCCTGAGCAGCCATGTGGCATTGTGCAATTATCAGGCCCTGGGAGGTTAATTGCATCTTGTGAGTTGAAAATCTTGGACCTCTTCCCAGTAGCTTTGTTGGTGTCTACTTTATTGATAAAATAGTACAATCTGATGCGTGCACGTGTAGGTTCTGTTAATGGCCCCCTGTGGCCTTTGACAGACGGTGGACACTATGTAAATGTTACAGCCAATTTTGCTGCAAGTCAGGCTGGGTTTCACTAGTAGTGTCTGCATTGGCATTTGGATATATGAGCCAATACAAAGGGAAAATAGGGCTTCATCCTCCACTTTTCATTTTTTTTCAGAATATATACAGGAAGCTATTTTAAATGACCATTGTATCAATGGGATGGGAAGGGGCATATATGAAAAAGATATTATATTCTCTGTTGGAAAGTACTGGAAACTATTTCATGGATTGTTGTGAAAGCTCAGAGTGTACTACCATATACACAAGGTATAGTTTTTGTTCCTGCCATTCATAGTGAATGATTTGGCTCATTTATCCAAGGAACCAACTAATTCTCAATGGGCTCAACTTTCCACACCCCAATAGCCCCCCCTGGGGAATAAATCAGGCTGGAGATGGGAATGTAAGGGTGTTTCCAGCTCCATGGAATTTCTCTTAGAATGGCATTGAAACTTCTTTCAGAGCAACACACGTGACTGTCTTGCATTAATATTTGTTTAAAAGATATTAAAAAAAAAAAAAAAGAGAGAAAATCCTGGGGATAAAGATATTTAAAATCACCATTGTTAAGAGAAAAAAAAAGCTATGCAAAGAGATACAATTCCACCAGTTCCTTACAGGCCAAACTGATTGTCAACCTGCTGAGAATAGGTGAGAGAATGAGTTATTCAATGACAGACCAATTTAAATTCCCCAGACACACCATTATGAGTTTGAGAACACCGGATAAACAAGAAGTTTGGCAATCAGTGGCTTCTCCCTCCATAGGGCTTAATTTTCAGCAGAAAATGAACAAAAGACAGTGGGTTTCTTAATCTCTTTGAATGAGGTGATAAAATGTGCAAGATAACATTCCGCTGTATCACCAAGTTGCACCTGGCAGACAGTATCAGGTCTGACTGGGGACATTCCTTCACTGTTGGAGATGTGGCAAGTTATGATCTGAAAATTGAATGTGGTGCATGTTAGAGCCCTGACTATCTTGGCTAGACACTGCTGAATTTATCAAAACCAATCACAGATAACACTGGGACTATGTGGGAAAGTTGTGGTTTGGGTTTTTTTTGGTTTGGTTTTTTTTTTTTTTTTTTTTTTTTTTTTTTTTTTGTTTGTTTGTTTGTTTGTTTTGGTTTTTTGGTTGGTTGGTTGGTTGGTTTTTTTGTTTTTTGGGTTTTTTTTAATAGCCTAGACACAGAACCAGAGCTGTGCAGGCAATGCCTCTCTGTAGAATTCTACCCAGGAGTTTAAACCCAGAATCCCAGTATGATATGGGACAGTTAGGCAACTAAGGGTGGGATTTTTTTTTTTTAATTTTTTTTTTTTTGGCAGTGTTCATTTGAGTAGGGTGCTGCCAAAGAAGTCCAGCAGGACTTGCTGAGAGGAGAGAGAGGCTTGTTTATAGTCTGAAAATGTAGGCACCTTATTCCAGGCAGTTATACATCTTTGTCTGGGATTCTTTGTGATGAGCTATTCTTGTAGACTTACAGGAGAGCCCAGGCTGGAAGGGATCTTGAAAGATAATCCAGTCCAACCTTTTGTGGGAAGGGGAGCCTAGATGTGATTATCTAGCACCCTTTCCAATCGTGTCTTGTAAGCCCCCAGTAATGGGGGATTCCTTTACCACCCTGGGGGGAGGTTCAAGTGATTGATTGTTCTCACTGTAAAATGTCTGTCTTATATCAAGATGAAACCTCTCCCAATGCAACTTGCTTCTCTTGCCTTTTCTCCAGGTAGCTCCATGTGAAAAAGAATCATATAAAGAAATTAAAGTCAGACCTTTAGACAGGCACACACATGCAGGAAAAAAAAAACAAAAAACCAAACAAAAAAACAAAAATCAAAAACAAAGCAAAAAACCAACCAAACAAAAAAAAACCACCAAAAAAAAACCCACAAAAAACCCAAACAAAAAAAAAAAAAACAAAAAAAAAAACCCCCCCCAAAAAACCAAAAATAGTTCATTCAGACTATTTGGTTTGAACTGGGAAAAGGAAATCCAGAAAGACAGGCGGA
>JANHGN010006691.1:0-22382 GCA_024605025.1 Megaceryle maxima | reverse complement strand
TTTTCCTCCCCCCTTCTTTTCCTTTTTCCTCCCCCCTTCTTTTCCTTTTTCCTCCCCCCTTCTTTTCCTTTTTCCTCTTTTTTTTTTTTTTTTTTAAGTACTGTCTCAGTATTTCCCTGTCCTGATGGCAACATTAATTCTCCTTTAAATTCGATTGAACAGAATTATAGGTGATATCACTTTCAACTGAAGAAAATTCAACTGTTCACTCCACTCAGATGTCTGCTGATGCTGACTGTAGAAAGCTTCAATCTGCTGCCTTTCCCCTCTCATTAAATCAACTCAGTGTGGTGCTTGAGTTTAGAAATGTGACTACTCCAGGCCAAAGAATAGTAAGATTAATTTTACCCAAAATATCACAGCTGAAGTGATAGAGAGGAGCCCGTGACAATGAACATAAACTTGTGTAAATTGTCATGTGATTTTCATTTTGAATAGCGCTATATATATAAAATGTAGCACTTAATAGGAAAGACAGACAACACTGACCTCAGAGCAGCCAAATGGTTTATTCTGGGCCTCATTTTAGAATTGTACTTAAATGCTTTTGTGGATTAAGGCCTGTAAGTCTGTATGCCTTTACATATTAGTGTGTGAAGTGGTTATACAAACAGGCTTTCATTACTGCAAAGTGACTGCAAAGTCATACAAGTCATATATGGGCTTTTAGTGTTGTGATTTTAGGTTTCTCTTGGGTTTTGCTGTTCTCTCATCTTTCTTTAATGCTTCAGGACATTAAAGTCATAGCTCAGGGAAGCTGGGTCTGACAGCACCTGAAATTATGGCCATGAGGATGTAGGATTCAATGTAAAAGGACGCTATTTAATTCCCACAGACCAAGAGTGCTTTCTGGAAGGTGGTGATTAAGAAGCTGTTATGTTTTGTTAACAAAGAAGAGTCATGCTTTATCCAGAAGGATTTGGGACCCAGCAGCTCCCATTACTGTCAGTGATTCAGGCAGCTGAGGACTACTGGAAGTCTGCCTGACAGGGACTGTTCTTTCTGCCTGGGTAATGGTGGCATTAATTAGTCTTCACACATTGCCTTGACAACACAAGACCTTGTTGTTTGGAAGTATTGCACATTAGGATGGCAGTGGGCAACTTAAGACAATACTTTCATCTTTAATATCCTCAAAGATGGATGAATGTGATGGGATAGACCAGTGTCTTTGATGCAGCCAGCTGCATGGATGATGCTGATGTGTGAAGGTACAGTCATTCCCCTCAATGCAACCACCTGCACCTGCGTATTTGTTATGTTATCAAAAATCAATAACTGGGACAATCTGTGAGGGTGCTTCCTGAAGGGTACATTGCTATGTCCCAGACTGGGAACTCACAGTCAGGAGTGGGAAAAGCAGGCCTGGGAATACCAGGCTGTCCCTGGTATTCTCAGTTCTGCCCCTAAGGCAGGGGTATTTCAGCTTCCTATTAGCAGCTGCAGAAGCTCTGGCATATTTACACAACCTGAAAAAAGCACTAGTACTTGAGAAGAGGGCCACATGAACCATCCACAGATGGGAACCTTCAGGAAACATACAGTCCTGATCCTGGTGAAGAGGCTTGGCTGTAGTTGGCAGAGACAAGGACCATAGTCTTTGCCACTGATGCACTTCTATCTGCTCTTGTAGCTATGCTTTCTATTGTAATTGAGGATGTGCAGAGCTCAGTCAGGTCATTAGGCTGGCCTTAGACCACACAGAGTATCTGTAACTTGATTTCAGTGGAAGTCTATTGCTACAATGACAATATCTGCATAGTGCTTTCCTGCTGATCATGTCACATCTGTTTAACAGGACACAGTTTATCTTATCTCTACCAGTATATTAGCAAAATCTTTTTATACAGCTGAGAGATGTGTATCTGAGAACCAAAGAAAGAGAAACTCCAGAAAAGGAGTAGGCAGGAGTTATTTTATCTCCACCACTCTTCTGTGAAGCATAACTAGATTTTGTAAATCCCAGGATGCCCTGGTGATTTCTGCACCACGCAATTCTTAGTAAGTCTCTTCATGCCATGACCTGGAGGAATCATCTGGTTTACCCAGGAGCTCCAGTCTTGTCCTGGTCATGTTACCAACCACTGTTACATAAGGGGTATTTATACGGCTCGGAAATCAGAGCTTGATGGTTGCCAATAGAGAGACAGAGTTGAGGCTGTAAGAGTGGCTGAAAGGAAATTGAAGCACAGGAAGAAGTGGGCTAAGCAAGACTGGCCTGCTAGCCTGTGACAGAGCCGCAACATCAACAAAGACTTCCTAAATCATGTTGTGTTTTCCTTTTCGCTGGCCCATATGGCCCTGTAGAAATGCTACAGGAGTTCCTTTACTTGCAACTTCATCCCTCCATGGGCTTCAGACTGTGGCAGAACTTCCAGCATAGTTGAGGTGAAGACCCCATACAGGAATTTCAGATCAGCAGGTGCAGTGGCTGTAAATGTGCCACAGGATAGAGATGGGCCATTCTTTTATGTTGTAGCACAGCACTGAAAGGCTCATACATTTAATTTCAAATAATTTAGTGGCTGTTGTGTGAAACTGTGATGGTTTGACCTTGGCTAGATGTCAGGTGCCCACCAAGTCACTCTATCCCTCCCCCCGCTCCTCTCAGCTGAACCAGGGGAAGAAAAATAAGATGAAACTCATAGGCTAAGAGAAAAGCAGTTTAATAAAGAAGCAAAGCAATGCTGATCATAGAAGCGAAAGAAAGCAAAGATATAATCTCTACTTCACATCAGCAGGTGATGTCTGTCCCTTTTCAGGCAGCAGGGCTCCAAATGTTTAGCACTTGTTCCGGAGGACAAGCTGATGCCCATGCCCCCTGCTGCCTGCCCCTCCTTTTTCTAGCTTTTATAGTTCAGCTGACATCATATGGTATGGAATATACCTTTGGTCAGTTTGGCTCAGCTGTCCCAGTCATGTCTCCTCCCAAGATTTTGTCTACCCCATCCCCCTGTGGGGGGAACATTGAAAAACAGCCTTAGTGCTGTGTGAGCACTGCCCAGCAGCAGCCACAACATGGGTGTGTTACCAGCACCTTTCCAGCTCTCAACTCAAAGCACAGCACTGGGAAGGCTGCTATTGGGAAAATTAACTCCAGCTCAGTTAGACCAATACAGAAACAGTTTTCTGTACTATTGGAAGCTGGTATGTGGCCCTAGATTTGTCTCAGATTGCCCTTTGCAAATAGGTTTCTTTCTCTCTGCCTGTCTCCTGGTTTTGAGTCACTATAAACCATCCTTGCCTTGAGTGCTTGGTTTCAGTGGGGAGATGAACCGTGTTCTGTTCTAATAGCACACCTGAGCTGGTTTACAAAAGATGCATGCAGTCACATATGTAGCAGCTGAAATTCACTGTGAGTCCATTGATTTTAGCAGGGAACTGCTGATTTACATCACTAGAGGATCTGGTCTGAAAACATGTATAGTATTATATCTTGTTTTCTGTAAGAATTATGTTATTTACTCCTTCCTGTGTACAGGGTTGTAATTTTTCCCTAAAATCTGCCTGCTGAAAGATTCAGAGTCCCTGGGCTCATCTGCTTGTGTGCAAGCTATCGCTTACATTAAGGCAACTATTTGTCTCAATTGTTCAATCTTGACATATGAAAATTCACCTTTTTTTGTTTGTTTGGGTTTTTTTGTTTGGGTTTTTTACCCTCCTTATTTTCCTTCTTATATAAACTGAATGTAATCGATGTTATTCTAAGGAATAAATGTGCTAGAGGAACAGCTGTAAGTCCTTCGCCCCTACAGTAGGCACTGATGATTCAAAGGTCCCCTATACTCAATGGTAACCTAGTGTGTGTTTCAGCTTTTCATGCTCATTGCTTCAGTGCTAAAAAAGGAGGCCAGTACCTTGACTTCTGGTCTCGTACCTCAGAACTAGCTATCCCAAACTTTTAGAAGTCATGAATTGGTCTTTCAAAGTCATGAGTTTGGCAGAGAAAAAAATCAGGAAGGTGTGTGAGTAATTTCTGTTGTCCTCTCTTATATTTCTCTTGATGCTTCTGTGACTAAGGAAAGGTTGGGAATCATGTTTTTCAAATGCTTCCTCACAGCTAATAAAACTAGAAGCTTTATCTTTAAAACAATAAAATAAGCAATAAAGCCAATATTTTCATAATGTCCTCATTCTAGCACTGTTCTGCTGCAGGCCATTTATGCTTCTAAGAGAGATCTTTATTCATCATTGCAAATGCTGCACATCTTCAGTTGCATTTTGGTGCGTAGTTCACCCTGGTTCTCCATATAGTAGGTTGTCTGGAAGAAGACTGGTGGCTTGTTTGTATGGGGTTTGCATATGCTTGTGTGCATGTTTGAATTTTTCCAGTAGAAGTCCCAATAGGTTTGTGTTGGTTCCAAGAAGTTCATCCAGTATAATAAAATTATTTGGGTTTGTTTTCAATTGATACTTATAGGACCATGGGTGGCTATAAAATGAATGTTTGGGCATGATGCAGTAAAATTTTGGTACACCCCAAGTATTGTGGGTATGGTAAAAGGCACCAAAATGAAAAGTGTTATTTTAGAGAGAAGGACAATTGCTAAAAAAATAACAACTGCTTTAGAAAATCTTTGGGATTCTGTAGTGCAAATGGAGGAAAACTTGATCCTTCCCACTGCCTCCTACCTTGGGCAGCTTATTTCTGCCAGAGGCTCATAAACCATCTGAATGTAGATTTGGTAGCATTTTATACTTGTATTCAAGTGATTACAGCATGTACAAATAACACGTTAGCAGAATATACTGTACCCAAGGGGCCTTTCCTGCCATGTAGTAAGAGAACAGTAATGTAATCAAAAGTTTTGCTGCCAAAACAGAACTCTGTTTTTGTCCTGTGATTAAAACAGCACTTGCTTCAGGCCATCTGATTTCCTCTGATCTTGGTGCAAGTCCACAAAAGTTATTCACAGAAACCCAAACGTACAAATGTGACAAACCTGAAAGTTCTGCTGCAAAATTGAGTCCAATGTTCCCTAGACAGATGAGTTGGGGGGGGTTTTCCTCTAATGATAGCATGGAGAAAGACTGCTTTATTTTTCTTCTGCAGCCTTTCCTTATCTTATGAATTATGCTGCACCATCACTGTGTTCATTAGTTAACTTAAGGAATGAAAATAGCATTATATATATTTGGTGATTTGTTGACTGAAGTTGTTGCCTTGGATCAGGTTTGCTTATTGTTGTTTTACCTTTTTTGTGGGGGCGTTTTTTCTTCACCCTGCTCCATAAGGTGGATTGAAGGTACGTTGATTTTGGATCAAATGGGATAAATAGTTTAAATATATAGACACCACGGAATATATCGAAACCTAGAGAGCTGCTGAGACAGGTTAGATAAGAGCTTCCATTTTCTTGCATGATCTGCAATTGCAGATTCATTTATTCCAAAGGTACAGTTTTTCACTGTTTGATTGCAGGAACTGGATGATGGATGAATCAGATATGACAGGGTAAATGGTGTATGCCCAGCAGCCTTAGGGGATCCCTGAAACATGCGAGTTTCTCATTTGGCAATTTTTCTGGCAATGATGCCTCAGTACGGTGACAGTTTCTGCTACAACTGTCAAACTAAATTGTTCCTGATGGTGGCTGGCATTTACAATGATGCTGTTCACTTGGGTTTTGCCTGTAAACATCTGTATGCTGCCCTTTGTGCTGGGGTGTGGGTGGTATTGTCAGTCTCCCCAGTACCTTTGGATCAGGATGAACTGAATCCCTGTGAAGTATGGGGAGGGCACCATCTCTTGCCTTCCATGTTCAGAATGAAGGAAAGGATGTTCCCTCTGGAGCTTCCCAGATTTGAAACACCTCCCTGCTTCTTCATCACTGGATGTATTGAAAAACATGTTAGATGGGGCCTTGCACAACCTGATCTAATGAGAGGTATCCCTGCCCATGGCAAGGGGGTTGGAACTAGATGATCTTTGGAGTTCCTTCAAAGCCAAGCCATTCTATGATTCCATGATTCTATATTATCTGTGGCTTGGCTGTGTGTGTGTAAAGTGCCTGTGTAAGCAGCCTTTACTTTTCCCTTCAGTAGTTGCTTGTTGTTGATATATGGATTGCCAAAAAACTGACCAATAAGAAATTTGGTGAACGGGAACTGGACTGAATTACCCCACAGGATTTTAAGAGTGTTACACTAAGAGCAGTACTGGAGAACATCTTCCAGTTAGCAAAGGCCCTGGTGGAGACCAGAGCTGACTGGGGAGTTGGAGGGTAAGGCTGAAAGGAACTCTGAGTTTCCTATATTGTATTGTATTGTATTTTTATATGCTCAAGCTTGAAGAGGCAGGTTTGCTTTGGCACTTGAGGTGTCCAGTGAATCAAGACATACAGGCCATTCAATTTTAAATTCTAGTTATTTTGATTTATTATAGGACAGGATATTACAACTGTGTGGTAGTGAAGATGGCCTAAAACAAAGCATGTAGAAGATGGTACAAGAATGGGAGCAGCTTTGCTTTACAGCACTTGCACCTGTTTGAGCTGGATTAGTTTCAAGTGTGTGTCTGCTCAGTGTCTGCAGGGTTGTGGGTCACACAGCTTGAGAATTGTCTTGCTTGTGACAGTGCTGATGAATGAAAAGATGAAGCTGACTTGGGTGTCAGGAGTGTGTGTGTGTTAGCATATGATTTAACCTGGAGCAAAATACATTGCTTTAATTTTGCCCAAATGATGTGTTCTGCTTAAGCCCAAAATAATATTTATTTATTTGCTTGCCTTAAGCCACATACATTTTTTTACATGAGCAACAATTACATCTCAGCATAAAATACAGTTTTAAATGCAGTTTAAAACCTTTTCATTATTGTCCATATATACACTTTCAGAACTGTTGGGATTTCCACATTCAGAAACAACACAGCAAATCTTATATGAATTTGGAAGGTGGTTTGGTGGTGTGAAATCTTTCTTTCACTAGTCTGAAAAAAACCCTTTTCCATTAAATCCTATTCAGTGTAATATAGCAGATACCCTACAGATAGTGCCACAGGGTTTATAAAGGAAGGAGGAGAGGGAGAGCCAAGCATCTGACTGTAGCTTTTATGTCCTACTCCGGCTAATGTCTGAGTCTTTCCTGCTTCGCCTGTTGTAGTCTTATGCTCAATAAACATGAAAGATTGATCTGTAATAGCAACGAATGTACCCAGACGCTTGCACTATAATTAAAGGCATATATCACACAATAAAGCACATTTGAATGAAAAATCTTCCCATTAGACATGTGGTTCCCATTTATTTCCCCTTATTGTTAAACTTTTGGAGTATATGCGTTGACAGAGTGTAAGGAGGGGCTTCTAAACTTCTGCAGAGTGAAGGCCTCAAGAGCAAACAAGATTTTCCTCTTAGGCTGGGAGGGCACAGAGCTCCTTGGTGCAGGCTGACCTGCATGGCCCCATTGACTATATCCTTGTGGTTGGTGGATCCAGTTAGCACAGACCTCAGATCAAAAACTGCCTGATGATTTTTAAGCTGAGAAGAAGCTGGGCAAAGGGACCAGCCCAGATCAGAGGGAGAAAAGTCAGCAGCGATTAGAGCTGATTCAGTCTTTTGTCATTGTTAAAGAGCTGATCTTAGGGGAAAAAGGGAGTGAAGCATCAGCAGGGGACAACAGAAGAAACCTGCAACCCTCCTCTGCCTCTGTCTGAGCCTATTGGATGCCAGTGGAAGAAGTACTGGGTAAAGATATCTCCTGGTACACCTTGGAGACCCTGGTAGCAGGAGGCAGCTCTGCCATGTCCATCCCATTCTGATCTCCAGTACCAGTATTGTCCCTCCTTTCCTCATTCTGCATCCCTGCCCCTTTCTGCTCTGCACTGCTGATGTGCAAAACTGTCCCCCTGCATGCATGTTGTTTGCCTTGTCTGTTACATTTCAATATGTTATCAGGCTCTGGAAGGTTGGGTTTTTTTGTTTCTGTGGCTTATGGGGTTTTGTTGGTTGGTTGGTTGGTTGGTTTTGGGGTTTTTTGTGTGTGTGTGTGTGTGTGTGTGGTGGTTGTTTTGGTTTTTTTTTTTTCCCCTTTTATGCACTTAGTTTTCAGTAAGGCTTGTTAACAAAACATCATCAGCGAGTTGGAGGCAACATATTGCTCAACGTTAGCCCTCTTCTAGACTCTGGATCTGATTTTTGAAGTGCTTAAAATGTCAGGAAGAAAGGAGTAAACAAGCAATGAAGAAAGTTAGCCTTCCCTCAAAATAGCATTTCTATTTATAGAATCTTTTGCAAGTTGCTAAAGCTAAATTATTTAGACATGATAGATAGGTGTTTTGACTGACCAAAGTGAACATGTTATTTTTCCCCAGATTTTCTGTTTAAGAAAAAAAAAATCTGAAAGTAATACTTTCCCTCTCAGTTCTGAGCCACTCCAGCATTTCTGGAGGTGGGGAAAAAGTGGGAAAGAGAGGGGCTGTTTTTCACGCAGGATTGAAGCATGCCTTAAGTTATTTAATGGTACTCATTTATATCACTGCTCCTGTTGCAGCTGTATCTGGACTTCTTGTTCCACTGCAAACTATTTGTGCAGTAGAAAAGCAAAAGTTATCATGTGATCTCAGTAGAAATGGCAATTTTTTTGGCTACGTATGTTCAGTACCCATCAGGCATAAGAGAAATTGAAATGTGAAGTTTCCTGAGTGAACTTTTTTTTTCACCATTTTAATCCACTTTCCTCTTTTTTTGGAGATGAAGTGGAGAATCAGAGAGAGGCAAGTCTTGCTTTGAGCACCAGATTTAAGGAAAATGCACTGCTGTGAGTGGACACACCAGGTGAAACTTTTTTTTTTTTTTTTTTTTTAAACTGTCAAACTCTAAAATGTGACATCAGTGCATTGTCTTAACCTACCTGGTTTCTTTATAAACCACGTCTGGGTTGAGCTATATAATCACAACATGAAGTCAAATATTTCCAAAGTGTTTGAGCTATGTACAGAAGATCCCTGACTAGTTTCTTTTAATAGTGGGGTAGAGTCTATTTCTTTTTGTCTCAAGACCTATTTTTGCCAGCCAGCATGTGAAATACTTCAGTACTAGGTTTTAAAGTGCAAAGAGAACTTCCCAGCTTCTGATATCTTTTTTCTTCTCTGTATGACACAGGTAATAGAAATGCATTTATTATGTATTTTCTGTCTAGAACAGTTTCCCTTCAAAATAGTCTGTTTCCACTGCCCCTTCTGCTGTACAACATCTGTGTGGAAATAAGTAGCTCTGGTGAGTCTTAGACATGCAGTGGTCTGTGAACATGTTCTCTTTCCATGCCTAAGACAATCTGTCTGTACCATGCTAGAGAGGAACCTTGGGCTGTAATGAAGTCCCTTGATGCTGCCTTTAATCACCTGGAAAGGAAATCAAAGCAGAGCGATAAAGTGGCCCATTTGTTTTCATTACAATGACTAGTTTTTACAACTCTGTGTAAACAAAGCCCATAAATACGGTGCTAGTAGAATTCTTTCTCCCAAGCTCAGCTCCACCAGCTGTTACACAAATCTTTTGGCTCAAGAAGCAGGATTTATTTTTAGGTTCTTTAGTATGGAGTTGTCAAGTATGCCTTACCTGAATTGTCATTTCTAGAAGCTTGTGTCAAGAGACTAGAGTGAGAAGCTCTTCTTTTTCTTGTCTAAAACTCCAGAAACACTTCCAAGGTTCTGATCTTGGTTCCTCTGGTGTCCCAGCAAAGCAAGATGGCAAGGACACGTACTTCCCTGGGAGGAGGTAAAAGAAAGAAGGATACATGATGATACTGTTTGTGAGTTGGTCGCCAGCTTGAGGGTGACATTAGTCTTTATGTCCCCTGATGGTAACTGCTTGACACTCCAGAGGTGTCTCAGTAAAGCCAAGACTGAGGGGAATGGTGGAACAGAGGAATTAGAGGAAGGGTCTGCATCTCCATTTGAATATAGCCTCCCCTACTCTAATTAATAAAGCTCCTTCCAATGCAAGGGTTGCTCCTACTTGTTTCAGACACCCAACTGAAGCACATTAATCTGAGTGCTGTCCCTGTTATACTGCAAGTAACATGTCCTGCCTCACATGAGAAGCTGAGAAAGAGGGCTGCATAGGCTACTCAGCTTAAACATTACACCAGCACTGTGAAAGGGAGAGGTATCCCTCTGTCCTCAAAGAAGGAAGGATAGAAGATAGGTGAGGAAGGTAAGATGGAAGATATGATGTTGAAGCAAGATATGTTTCTGTAGTACTAACTGCTGTCTTCATGGCTACACCAAATCTACCCTGTCTGTCTTCTTACCCAGTTCTTCTCAATTCTTGTTACTTCATTAAGTGCACCCTCAGCAAGTTTCTAGATGACAGCAAACTGAGTGGTGCAATTGACTCACCAGAGGAACATGATGCCATCCAGATGGACCTGGACAAGCTTGAAAAGTGGGCCTAGGTGAACCTCATGAGGTTCAACAAGGCCATTTGCCAGGCCCTACACTTGGGTCAGGGCAACCCCCAGTATTAATACAGGCTGGTGCATGAAGGGATTGAGATCAGCCCTGAGCAGAAGGACTCGGGAGTGCTGGTGGATGAAAAGCTGGATATGAATTGGCAATGTGTGCTCCCGGACCAACCATATTCTGGGCTGCATCAAAAGAAGCATGGCCAGCAGATTGAGGTAGGCCATTCTGCCCCTCTGCTCCACTCTGGTGAGACCTCACCAGGAGCCCCATATCCAGCTCTGGAGTCCTCAGCACAAGAGAGATGTTGACCTTTTGGAGTGAGTCCAGAAGAGGCCCCAGAGATGGTCAGAGGGCTGGAACACCTCTGCTATGAAGAATGGCTGAGAGAGTTGGGATTATTTGGCCTGGAGAAGAGAAGGCTCTGGGGAAACCTTATTGCAGACTTTCAGTACTTAAAGGGCCCCTATAAGAAAGATAGGGACAATCTTTTTATCAGGGCCTGTTGTAACAGAACGAGGAGTAGGGAGATTTAGTCTAGATATAAGGAAGACATTTTTTACACTGAGGCTGGTGAAACACTGGTACAGGTTACCCAGAGAGGTGGTAGAAGCTTCATCCCTGGAAACATTTAAGGTCAGGTTGGATGGGGCGCTGAGCAACCTGATGTAAAGATGTCCCTCCTCACTGCGAGGGGGAGGTTGGTCTAGATGACCTTTAAAAGTCTCTTCCAACCAAAAAACTTTCTATGATTCTATGAACTGTTTTTCTGTTGCTCTGCTCTAGTGAGGCTTTGCAGTCTGCTCTGCTCCCACTGGCAGACCATGCTTAGTGCCTGAGGGCATCTGATGGCTTCAGGATTGTTATAGAGTGTCTCCAAAAGTGGATTTAGCACGTGAGGCTATAAGGAGGATGAAAACTGCAATTTTACAGCAACCTCAAATGGAAAAATTAATAAGAGGAAAAGGCTTCTGTGTTATGGGTGTTGGCTGGAAATCTTTGGGTCAGTCTTGGCTATTTGGGAGTTTACTATCCCAGTTTGAATTCCTTGGGGATCTGGGGACCTGATTACTGTTTGTATATTTAGATGGTGTCTCAGGAATTCAGCTAATGCTGAATGAAAAAGATACCATTTTCAAATGATGAAACAATAAAATGGGGAAAAAAAAAAAAGAATACTTTGGTGGCTTGGAATTTCAGTGCTAAATTCAAGTAGTAGAGAGCATGCTAACTAGATGGAAATCACTGTCAGGGGCAGTGTCACAGTGGCTGAGTAGGGATAGGTGTTATTTTAGAGTTAAATGAAAGCAATATAAAAAAATAAAACAAAAAAAACAACCAAACAAAAAAAACCACAAACAAGCTAACAAAAAACACACACACACAAAAAAAAAAAACAACCAGGGAGAAATGCAGTTATTACTCATATTCTTTCACATGGTACAGACCTTTTTTTTTTTTTTTTTTTTTTTTTTTTTTTTTGCTTTCGTTTAGGAAAAAACATCAGATCTGTCTATGCAGCAGGTGAAGTGTGAAGTGAGGACCTTCCATTTATTGTTCCAAGATCTTACAAAATACTTCTCCTACAGTACTCAGCTGCTCTGTGTGCCTTTATAAAAATTGTTGATGTTGTCATCTCTAGAAACATTTTCACTGCAGGTTGAATTTGTTGCGTATGTCTCTCTTCTTCCATGTGCTGGATCTTCTCTGGAAGTTGTCAAACATGGCTTCTCTGTTCTGTATGCTCAAGGCTGAAAAGTATCATGAGTTTTTCTTCCAGTTCATTTTTCTTCTAGGAATAAACTTTCTGATATGTTAATGATGGCACTTTCTCCTTTTGTGATTTCATCTGTAACACAGAAGTGTAGAGAAAAGACACACCTTGCAATTTTCTGAGTGGTTTGCAACTTTTTCTTAGTTTACAATGTTTTCTCAGTTTCAGAGACTTTTTTTTTTTTTTTTTTCCAGTGATTGTGGTAATTCTCTATAGAGAACTGTTAAGATCCTGCAACAGACTTGCTTTTCTGAGTTACTCTTTCCAGACTGCTTGTAAGCAGTCCAATTTCCTACAGAAATGTTGACCTAATTTTATTTGTCTTCTGTCCCAGTTTGATTTTTTTTTTTTTTTTTTTTTGGCAGGAACCCTCCACACATCTTGTAGATTTTTCCCACCAGCTCTGGCTGAGAAGGTGTTAGTTTGCTTTTGTGCTTTTCTGGGATCAGAGCCATCTTTTCATGTAAGCAGTCCAAGGTACTGCTTGGGATCATGCTCTTCTGAGGATGTGGCAGGCCAAGCTAATCTGCCCCTCCTCTTCCATCATGTTGCCATGTGTCAGCTGCTGCCCAGTAATTACCACTGTGGTGATGCTCACTCTGCTCGATTAATGTGAATACATCTTTCCATCATCAGCTGGATGTATTGTCTAGGGGAAGTATAATTTTGTGCGTAAAAAATTAATTGTTCTTTGAAGTGCATATAGTTTGTCTGTTCCTCACTTTATCTGACACCATTATTTGCCCTCCAGGGCTGGCTGGCAGACAGGAAACTATTGAGATTGTCACCAGATGTTTGCTCAGGCCAATGGACCTGGTTTCACAGCAACAAAAATTTTATTTCATTTGGATATAAGCTTTTCCTGTATGTTCCTGATGCCCTAATTCTTCTTATGTATTTGGGCACAAAAGTCTATGAATATCAAAGCTCCCTGAATTTCTTTAGTCTGTTTTCTGTTGCTTCTCAATCTAAACATGACATCTTCAGTGTGCTTTTTGCCATGGTAAAATGTACCCAGGTGATTGTATGCTTGGCCTTTCTTCAGCTTATCCTGGATCTTCAGTCTTCTACCTGCTTCCTTCATGAAGACAAGCAGGTCAACGTGGGAACAGGGAACCTAACCTGAAGTCTATCTCGGCTAAATCATCTGTCTATGGTGGGGTTATCTTCTTCTGCACTAGTCACTGTCACATTTTTTAGTATCCGTGGAGAGAAGTGGAGGCTTCTAGGGCATGAATAGTACGCAATTTTAGACGTGTATCTTAGTTTGGGAATTATGCTTTAGAAGCGCTTGTTTCAAGCCTCTTTCTTGCCTATCAACAAATAAGCTTTGGTGTCTAGCTTGGACATGGATGACTAACATCAGGCGTCTGAGTCTCTTCCTGTAATTTCCATGTTTTTCCTTTAATGCTCCTCTCCCTTCTCTCCATAAGTGGCATTTAAGCAGGCTAGTTTCTTATTCTGCTTCAGTTCTGAGAAGCTCAACTGCTTCAGTAAAATCATCCTTTTATCTTTTTTTGCTAGCTCTCATTGGGAAAATAAACAAAACAACCAAAAAACATTTCCTTAGTCCCAAACAAGGTCATCCAAGCAAGCCAGCAGGATGTGTCACCCTGAGAATTTGCACTGGAGAATTGCAACAGCAGAGAGACATTTTTCATATGCAACACTGTGTGTGCATGCATGTGTGTATAACTCCCTTCTTTTCCAGCTCTGTAGTTCTGACTGTTTCTGGCACGTGTTTGTGGCATAGAATCTGACACTAGGGACAAAGCTCCCTCTTTAAGGGACTTGCTACTTATCTATAATGCAATGATGGTGTTAAAGAAAATGTTGCAAGTGCTCTCAGAGTTTAAAGAAGCAGTATTCTGCCTGTGGTATGTAATATCCAGAGTTGTGCTCACCAAGACAAGCATGAGTTAAGGTTCTAACCTGTGGTGAAATAAAGTGGTGTATCACTTGGGCTGCTGAGGTCTTTCCTTGCACAGATTGTGTGTTCTTGGTAAAACACAGGGCTATGTTGGTGCATGTGGTATGTCTCGTGCTGTGATCCTGGAGTGTGGAGTATCATGATGCTGTTTGGATAAACATTTACTATTTGCCTTCTGGATGGTATGGCCTTTTCTTTCTTTAATAGTAGGTCTAACTAGGTGTCTGACCATAGGCAGATTTTCCCCAGCGCTCAGTACCCATCCTTAAAGATTGCACCTCTGCTGCTGAGCTGGGATGACCATAAAGCCAGGTGTGAAAGCAGAACTGCTCTTGGATCCTGCTAGTGTGACTGGGATGTTATTTTTCAGGGTAATACTTTAGGTGCTTCATCAGGCCTGAGAGCAAATTGAAAGGTATATTTATTTGACACACAGTGCTGGACCCTTCACCTACCTGAATCCCATCTGCCCTGTGGCAGTGTCACCGGCCAGTCTGCAGGCAAGCAGGAGTTTTAGGGTCATGCCTAGTAAAACCCCCTGTTGCCTGCTGGAAGGGTAGGTGAGATTCATAAGGATCATTTAGATGGGCTCAGTAGGGAATTCAAACATTGTGTGTTTGTTCTCAAAAGCACTTCAGCTTTTGGGAGGCTCCTGGCACTTGTCCACTAAAATATGTGCAGAGGTTGCTGAGATTGGCCAAGTTCTGTGACTATGTTTACTGAGGTGCTTCTGTGGTGCAGGAATTCTGCAGTTCATTTTCGTGTTAAAAAATTAGTATTGTCACCTTTGCTTTGAGCCAGGTCTTTGTCCTTCTGTTTTGGTACTGCTTCTGAATTGCTTCTTAGTCAAGTCCTCTGCATGCCACTCTTTAGTTGTGTCAAGGCATAAGACAAGCCCATGTGAACATAAAGACCAATAATGATCTTAATTTTTCATTCATCGGAACAAGTCAAATAGCACAAGGAGGTTGCAAAAAGGGCATGCCCTCACACGGTACAGTGAAGTCCATCCCTCTTGAACCAATGTGTTGGAGTCCTCTGGGAGATGTAAATGCCAGGGATTGTCACTAAATAGGCAGAGCAGAGCTTTATAAATGGAAAACCTTGTCACAAAACAAACCTCATTTCTTCCCTTCGCTTAGTATTCAGCCTTGGGGCAAATTAATATCTGTTGAAATCTGCTGTACTTGCCACTAAAGTGTCACTTGTAAAAACATCTTTTCTCCCAGGGAGGGAGATGAACAGAACGTGTATATATATCTATTCAGTTTTAATGCATACTAGAAAACTCTTTATTGTATTTTTTATTTAATAATTCAATATTAACCTTTACATTTACATCTGTAAATTACGCTATAAAAGTGAACTGGGACAGACACATTTCAGGAATTTGTTCTGTCACAGCTTTAAAACTCAATCATCTGGTTAAAATTCAAAATGAACCCCTAGAATAAGTAGGTGAATGAATAAACAAAACTTCTTGAAAGGATTAGTATCCTCCTTATCTCTTTATCTGAAGTCACCTAAAGACTGCAAGTTCAATTTAATTCTTCTACCATCAGTCAGTTTGAGCTATAATAGAAAGAAGGGAGGAAAAAAGTACTCAGTAGCTGGTCTCCAGTTTTTAACTTGATAGAGAGAGGCATGCTCCCTGAATGAGATGTTGTGGGAGAGATGAGTGGTTGGAGAGATTGTTCTTCATGCTACTGAGCTTGCTGCAGCTACTACTGTTATGCAGCTGCAAAAGAAAAGAAAATGCTAGGGGCAAAAGATGAAAGAGAATCTAAGGAAATGGATGTATTTTGCTAATTCTTTCCTCTCGTGGTTAATCCATTGCAGTTTACAATAAGGATGCTTGTTCCCCCTGTCCCCCCCACAAGCACTTGCTTGTGAACTGGAGTTTACTGAGGCTAAAGTGCCCGGAGCCTGTGATTTTTACAGCACAGTGGCTCAAACTGCAAGTCGTACCTGCAGTCAGGACATGGAAAGGATAGCCAGGTTCTTTAATGCAACTGATGCAACTCAGTCTGTGTGCAGAGGCCCTTGTATATATAAAACCATGTCCAGGAATATTGCTAGAAGGCACCATGCTAAAGTCAAGGCAGAATTTTGTAGCACTGTAGAGTTTTGACTCTTGGAGTATGGATTTTCAATTACTGTTTCTAAAAATCTGAATGTTCCTTTGGAAAGTAATTATCTTAATATTGATGTTGATTTCATAAGCCTGTCCTCAAATTTCAAGATGGAATTTTCTTTACTGGTTCCTTTAAGTAAAAAAGATGATCAATGCTTTATTTTGTATCTATAGGTAATTCCTTTGGGGTCAGTAGATTCTCTAATGTGGTTTTTTTTTAGACTTTAACTGTGATTGGTTGACCAGAAAAGCAAAGGAAGCCCAGATATTGTGGGCTTTTAGTGCAGTATCTTACCTTATCTAATGACAGTGCCAGACAAATACAGCCAAATCAGAATATTCAGATCATGTCTGATCTCCTGAAGAACATGGGGCAGAAAATCTTTCCTAATATTTCTTACCATGAGCATTGTGATGTTGGTTAGAGTGAAGTATGCATAAATTGAGCCTATCTTGACATGAACACTGGAGGATACCTGCTTCCAGCTCTTTTCTCCTGATGTGCTTTATTCACTGGCAGCTTGAGCTGTGATTGGCAGAAACTGGACTTCCCTTTGGCATAAATGCATTTGTTGTTGTCTTTACACATACTGGTTCCGTTAGAGACTTGATGAGGTCTGAATTTCAGTTTTTGAGTTAGCTCGTGCTAGCTGTACAGTAGGTTTGTTATGTAATTGAGTACAGACATAGTAAGAATTAATCAGATGGCTCAGGCTTTGGATACTTTCAAACAGCTCTTTCCAATTACCTTTGTAAATTGTGCTATGGTCCAGCTCTGATGTGTCTGCTGGATCTCTATGGTCAGAGATACTGCCCATTCAAATAACGTTAATATTCAGTGCAAGTGCATGTAGCTTATCTTCTCAGTAACACAGCCATCCATCATAGCTGTGCCATACTACACATAAATAGGTTGTGAACCCTTCTAATCTGAAAATGGACCTGCCTCTGATTATAAATCTGAATATAAATCACATGCAGAACCTTTACTCAAATTATATCATTTTCTCATTAAGGACCTAAATGTGGATGTTACAAAAATTTAAGTTTTTCAACTCCATTATCTACCTCCTTAGCCTGCAATCAACTCTTATTTTATTAAACCAGAATTTATTTTAGATTAAATTCATTTGAAATCCTCTTCAAAACACTGACTGCTATTTATTGCTCCGTGATCTAGTTGTAAAACAGAGTAGTTGTTTCTCAAAGTTTGGTTTTTTTTTTTTTCTGAAGAATCAAACTTTCTCAAAGTTGGAGAAAAGTAGCTTACATATACTTTGATTATGAATGAGTGGATTGTGGATAATTAATTATATGGAGAATGGTGTTTGTGCTATTGAGCAGAGCACTTATGAAGTGAATTTACATCTGAAACTTAGTGTGGAGTTGCATGGAAATTTGGTTACATTACAGCTGCGCCATTTGTTAGCCAGAAAGACTCAAAATGATCATTAGATTGACAATTTGGCTTTCAAGAAGAGCCACTTCACTATCTTTAATGTTTAACTAATGAGCAGATTGATTTCTAACTTATCTCAAAATTTAGACCTTGTTCTGAACATAGAAGTTGTAAATTAGGAGCAATTTTCTTTCCCTCACAGAAGAGAGATGTAATCCACACCATAAAAACAAATCACAGCATGACCTTGAGTATAGAGTTGCTACCTACTACATCGTAGTCATGTTAACAAATCTAATTTGTGTCTCATTCTATTTTATGTTAAGAATGTACATGTCATCAATCACATCCTCTGCTGTTGGACTGAAAAAGCCAGGGGGCCTGCCAGTTTTGTCATGTGACAGCTTAAGTGAATGTCTTTACAACTGAAATTGGGAAGCACAAAAATGTTTGAAAAGGTTTTGGAAGAGCCAGACTGCTTTTGAGTCTCAGGAGCAAAGTCTGGGTTAAATGTAAGGGGAGGGGATTGTGTTATTAGCTTTCCCTGGCAGAGAAGCTCATAGATAATTGTGCAGGACAATCCTTCCTTTCCTTTGAGCTATTTTTAAGACTTTATTTAGCAGTTGTTCTTCCCCTTCTTTCTCAAAGTTTATATTTCTCTGTCTCTCTATCTTTCAGCTGTACAGCTCCATGGACTTTGGAAGAAAATGGCAGCTCATGCATGAGCGTGTCACTCCAAACAGGTTTTACTGGTGAGTTATGCCCTCAGGCTTTGCTTGCTTTGGGCAGGTCATGGAGGGGAGAAGGGCATCTGCCTTGGAGGGATTGGTTGCTTTACCCACACATTAAGTATGCCATTGTTTTTGGTCATCATCAATGTTATATGCTCAGTACATTCTTGCAGTGCTATATTCTCCCTGTTTGTACCTTTCTTGTCTGGTAACTGGTGTCTTGTATGAATACAAGTATTTTGATAATTGCAAAACTCCTGCTTATAGTAACACAGGGAAACTGCCCGGTGCTTCATTGATAATCTTCAGCCCTTCAGAGAGCTACTTTAGCCTACAATACAGTCTTGTGCAGAGTCAACCACTCTGACCAGTGTCCTTAAGCAACTGTTGGGAGAAAGAATGGTTCAGACTCTGCTTTAAATCATGCTCTGAGGAGCCAGTTTCCTTCTACTGACTGGTGAAAGGCCAGGATCTGCAAACAGTTTGCTAAAAATCTGCTTTGTGACTATCTTCCTTTCCATTTCCCAGGCATCAGCCTCCAAAATTGGAAGAGTGTCTTAAAAGCAGATGATTAAACAAATTTAGTTCCTGTCTCCAGGCTCCTCCACTTCAGATGCTACTTTTCCAAACTTTTCTTCACTGTGTGAAGGCCCAAGAGTTAAATTTAGAGAGAAAGAGAAGACACAGCAATATTCTTTTCCATTTATTTATTCGACACCCAAACCTGTAAATTGTTTACCACAATCTATCTCATTTTTCATACAGTCTTTTGGCTGCATATTTTGAACGCTGATTTTTAACACTGCATTATATAATGCTTCTTTTTCAAGTGTCTCTTTCTCTTAGAAAACATAGTCTTCTATGGTTAAAGCCTTTATGGCATAGACCTAGAAATCTTTATTCCACTCAGAAACAGTAAAATCCCATTGACAATAAACTTTCTAGGAGATTGAATTGGGTTTTTCCCAGAATGAGAGAGATTTGAACCAATTCATAGTGCAGGGGTCAGAGGTGTTGAAATTTTAGAACATAATAACTCCTTTTATCTGTCTGATTTCTTTCTTCTTTCTTTTCTTTCTTTTTAAGGCTCCACACAGTGGTGGCATACAAGCCCTGGCTTGTGAGATGTATACAGGGAAAGAAACGCAAGGAGAACACTTTAGCCTTGGGAATTTGGTGGTTTCTTTTTACTACGCTATGAAAAAGAGGAAGTGAGTGTAGCTATAAGTTTTATAGGGACAAGAGCCACTACTCCTTGGGGTTCATCAGCCTGTCAAATATTACACTATCAAACCTCTTAATTAAAATTTCCAGGAAAGGTGAAATAAAAAGGATAGGAAGGTGACAAATTCAGAGATAAACCACTCATCTGTGCTGCTTTGCTTTGTTTATTAGTAGGGGCTCAGATAAGCATTCTTCATCAAATAGGACAGTCTTCATCTGATTTGAATGCAGCTGGTTTTGTCTGGGACAGCCTATGTCAAATGTTTTTGCCTTCAAAGCATGACTTTCATCTCTCAGGCTGCAGTAAATGGGCTTGAGAAGACTATAATCTTCACCTGGTTCACAAGATCAGTCAGCCTGACAGGGAGAGGTCTTATTTTTCTCTCTAAGACCTTTCCAAATAATTATACCTTCCCTAAGAGAGCTCAGATATAGAGACTTTAAAGCCAGGAGGAAATTACAATTGCATCAGAACTCGTG
Organism: Megaceryle maxima; assembly: GCA_024605025.1. Taxonomy (NCBI): domain Eukaryota; kingdom Metazoa; phylum Chordata; class Aves; order Coraciiformes; family Cerylidae; genus Megaceryle; species Megaceryle maxima. The sequence continues at coordinate 2,305 of JANHGN010006691.1, read as the reverse complement.
AGGTTGGGATTTGAATTTTCCCTCACCAGAGTAAGCACAACCTCTGTTAGTCATGGACACACAAGTCACTGTGCATTTTGCTGTAGCTCTGTCAGGCAGCATCTGTGATGGCTCCCCATTGGGCACAACAAAAGTCCTAAGCTGCAGTTCTGATCTGTGGGTTTGTATCTTGGATCTTGCCTTCAACATCTTTCCTCAGTCCCAGATGTTGGTGCTAATCACTGGGTTGCAGTTTTGTGTTGACATCTCATATGGATGTCACATGTCCCACAGTTAATGGGACATTTCTCTTCAGTTCCTGCAACCAGCTCAAAATTCGTGTTGAGTCAAGGTTTAGGGTTAGGGTCACCCACTAGACCGGTAACAGGTGCTCTTTGTTAAACCCTCTCCCTTCCCAAAGGGGAAGTGAAAGGGAATAAGGAAGAGAGACTTATGGATTAGAAAACTAAAAGAGCTTTAATGAAAATAATAATATCAAAATGAAATATATACATATATATACAAAACCAATAATGAACAAAACCCCCGATGGCAATTATATCACCATTACCACTGATGCTGTGGAGCAGGCACTGGGGAAGTCCCCAGCTCAACTCGGCAGTGGACTGGAACTGGATTCAGGAACGCATGGATCAGGATTGAAGGCATAATGGACAGAGTCCTCCATGGACCCTGGCCATTGAAGAAGAAAGTTTGACCCTTGTGATAGCTTAGGTTTATACTGAATATGATGTATAGGGGATGGAATACCTCACTGCTCAATTTAGAGACACCTGTCCTGTCTGCTCCTCACTGCAGGTGTGGTCTTTTACTTTCTGTGGTACACAAGATCCATCAGTGGCCCTGGTCTGTATACCAATCTTTGGTAGTAACTCTAAACATCGGGTGTTATCACTGCTAGAAGCAGACACTGCCTGGAAAGATATGCCATTAACTTCAGAACGTGCAGTTAGAAAAGACTTAGCTGAAAAGTAAAATCACTAAACAGAATTGTTCTGCTCTGACTCAAACCAGGACAGTGCATAAACTGAGATTCAGCCCTGGGCCACTCATAGTTATAAAAACTAGAATTTGAGATCCCTACTTCTGTAGTAGTGATTCATTTGTTAGCTACACCCACTAATGGCAGTGACAGAGCTTGAACGGAATGTGTTACATGATGTGAGTACAGGCATCCAAATTTGGCTCCCACATGCCTTGGCCTTGGAGATTTTAATAACTTACGATCCTGGAAATAGGAGCTTACGCTAATGTGATGCAGAAATTCCCAGATCACTCATCACACTGAAATTACTTGAGATAACTGGAACCAGCATGGGTGCAAAGTTTGTTCAAGTCCTATTCAATGTTCTTGTCTTTTAAGACACGTTTCTGCAGATTCCTAAGGGCCCTGCTCAATTTCTCTCACTGTAACTTAGACACCTGTGCTGTCATGTGGAGTGATACAAAAAATATAGTCCATATTCTGTACTGTAGAAATGTTGGGGAAGCTTCCTTGTCTGTAAAACACATGGTGTGTTCTGTGCTGAGTAAACAGTGTCACTGTTCAGATAAGAACTTGGAGGACTTGAATTGTTCTTAAGTTGCTTTACTGCCTCTGCCTTTTCCTGTGGTGGTACAACAGGAGTAAGCACATGGTCAGGATAGTTTGGTTAATGTAACATTCACCAAGCCTTGTTCAGCTTTGCTAGACCACAGCTTTTCCAAGGCACTTTGGGTGACTCAAGCTGACTTTATGTTGTTACCCTCTAGGCAAGACTAGGATAGGAGAGCATTTCTTTTCCTTTTGATGGGTGTAGTGGGTGAAGTACTCAAATATTGTGATATATTGTGATATCAGGTGCTACAATAGTGGATTAAAACACTAAGGAGCAGTAGAGAGTTAAAAGATTCTTTAGTGGCATATGAAGTCCTTTTATAATCTTATGGCTTAATACTTTAAAATGTGGAATTCCACAAGGTGACCTATGTTTTCTGGCTAATCATCTACATGGCTGTGAATATCATTCCCATCCATCCGTCTTTCGAAGCCCTGCCTGTGTTTGCTGAGCAGCAAGAAGAGACATATTCCTTGGGACACCCATACCCTTTCTTAGGGTTTTCCCAGGCTGTTCCTCTTTGCTAGAGGATTTCTTCATGTTTCCCACCTTCCATCATCACTTGGTAACGTGAAGTGGTGGAACTGGGACCGTTTTTGTTTGGTGTGGGTTTTTTTGTGTGGTTTGGTTGGGGGGTTTTTTTGTGGTTTTTTGTTTTGTTTTAGTATTTCGGGGGGTTGGTTTTGTTTTGGTTTTTTGGTTTGCTT
>JANHGN010006690.1:36357-47043 GCA_024605025.1 Megaceryle maxima | reverse complement strand
AAGAAAAAAAAAAAAAAAAAAAAAAACAAAAACAAATCAGGAGTTGGCTGAAGAAAGCAAATAATTAAAGAAAAACATATAATCTATGGAGTTTCTAAGTTCTTAGAAAAGTAAAAAAATATTCATAAAAGAAGAAAGAATAATTTACTAATATGATCCATATTGTTTAGCAGGAGCCAATAGTAGAGGGCAGGACACAAAAATAAGAAACAAGATATATAAAGAACTTTCTTCTTGTGTACCTTGACTTTCTTTGGCAGTCAACAAATTGGGGGCTTTTAAGCTAGAGATCAAGATGTCAATCTTGAAGTTGTCTAATTTCCTTTGCACTGTGCTGATATAATGTACTTTCAGCTTCCATAGTCTGTCGTAAGGATTTCTGAACTATTTGTTTTGTGTGTTTTAACCTTCACCAGTGAGATTTTTTTTGCGTGCCTTTATTTCAAAGCTCATGAAAAGGACTATAGCAAGGCCTTTACAAAGACTATGGTTTACTTTAGAGGTTTCTATATTTGAGACTGACTCAGAAAATGCAGGGCAGAATTCTTTCTCTCTGCTACTAAGTTTTTACAGGAATAACTCAAACTCAGCCTGAAACTTGAGGGGGAGAAGGGGAAAGACTACTTGGACTGCTCTTAGGCTCTCAGGAACTGTGTGTATTGCTGTCCAGGATATGTTTAGAAGGATGGGCTTTTTTTGTTTGTTTGTTTGTTTTTAATAATTTTTTTCCTTCTTTTTTGTTTTCTTTTTTTTTTAATATTATTTTGTGAAATAAGAGTACACACAGTCCCATTAATATAATTCTTATTTAACTTTAGCTGGAAGGTTTTTTTTCAACCCTTTTTCTTTAAAGCATTGTTGCATATCAAAAACTGGATATATTAATCAGAAGCTCAGTTCTGGCAATTAAATAATTTTATGCTGTTAAACATATAAATTGCCCTGTATGCTGCAGTGGGTCTATGAAATACTATAAATTACAATTTGACTTATAGGTGTTTTGCTAAATCGCTGCCAAAACTGAGAAAAAGTTTCTTGTCTGCTGTTGAACTAGCCTCTTTAAATATTGTAAATCATGGTAATAATATATTTCTTCTGCGAAATCAGTTTAATAATATTCTTACTGTACGCTGAAATATAATGATGTTATTGTGTTTACTTATCAGGCCTATAAAGTATTTTTTTCTATTTTTTTTTTAATCCCCTCTGACTCCTCAATAAATAGCTTCTTCAGTCTGAAATTTTCAGAACTTATTGGATTTTTTTTTGTGTGTGTGTTTTTATTTTATTTTGTTTTGTTTTATTTGACAATAGCAAGACTCAACAGAGAAGGCCACACATGGGATGTGGCTGAGCATTACAAGACAACGATATACTCCAGAAAGCATTCTCTCAGCAGTTTCACTTACTCTTTGGCAAGGTTTGCAGGCAGTTGATGCTTCCAACACTTTGTCCTTGTCTTTTTATGCTGGCTTCTTGCCTGTAATTTTTTTCTACAGTAAGTGCCATTTTCCCAATGTCACTGGTTCTTAATGCTTTCTAAGCCCTTTAACGTTTAGTCCAGATAAATTAACTTGCAAGTCAGATGTCTTTTATGTAACCATAGTCCATAGCTGTAAAACTAATTAAAACAAACCACATCTAGCTAGAAGAAAAGCTTGATTTTCAGATCCCAGCATATACAGCTTTTAGTATAGCCACAGGCAGCTACATATGCTCCATATGTTTATCTCTGAGCCTTGCTGACCCTGATAGATGAAAAACAAAAAACAAAAAAAACATTTGTAATTATGTAATAGAAATGAACAAGTATAAATCTGCATGGTGTAATTAAGAGTATCAATTCTCTGTGACTACAACATTCAGGTTGACAGTATCAAGAAAATAAAATATGATTAAAACCTTGGAAAAAGTCAGTTGTGAATTAGTATATAACCTCTGTAGTGGGAAGAGGCCATGGACTTGCTGTTCAGTACATCCATGGCATCTTACTGGTTCATGCATGGCATCTTTCCAACAGCACTCTTAGGCACTTCTCTGATACCTGTCACATTTGGTCGCATTTCTCTGTTTTTATAAGAGGGAAAACTACCTGCCTTATTTTAGTAGCTAGCTCACAGCATGAAACTGAGTAATCCAATACTGAATTTGAAGCTTGCTACCCTGGAATATATTCATGTGGAGAACCCTAGGCATTGTTACAAATTCAGTTCAAGCCTGAAAGTTTTGAATTTTTCTGATTTAAAGAATTTTGATATGTCCTATATAGAATCATACAAATTAATTTAAATACCATAATTTAAAATTCATTGTAGCTCTATGAAGACTGTGTGCCTGAGTGCGGCTTAAACTTGCAATATTTGTTCCAATAAAATTTCTCACATATAGTGTTCCTGCTGCCTTGTTTTCATAATTCCATCTAAAACAGTTGGAAAGGGTGAAAGAAAATTTTGAAGCAAATGATAACATTGTGCAGAAGCTGTACAATAATGGAAGGAAAAAACTCATCAGGGAGTAAACATATACTAAGTTAAATCTTGGACACGTACCAAATTACATTGTACTGATGTTTCGTTGGCTTCAACCTAGGGAAAGAGTTCCACATGAACTATTGCAGTAGGTAATTCCATACATAGAAGAATCATTGCTTTGATGAAGATATATAAAAATATTTTCCAATATTATTTTAACCGTTTCCAGTGAAGCAAATGGACTACAGCTATTACCAATCATATGGAGAATAACTGAAGTCAGAAAAAACAAGCAAAACCCCCCTAACTGAAGTAAAGCTATTTTTTTTCCTTTGTCTTATACACTAGACATGGGGTAAAAATCTTATTTAGTAAGTAAGTTTATTATAGTAGGTTTGCCAAGAGCTTCAGTGATGCCTGAACTAGCTTCTAATTTTTCCAGCCTTGTAAGGATTTTAATGAACTGTAACAAATTATCTAGTTCTCATGAAAAAGTGGATAAAGCAGTTCTTTCCATTTATTAATAAGGGGGACATTTGTTTTATATTAATTAGTATATAAAATGGGTCCTTAAAATTTTAAAATAATAATGGTAATTTATTTCTAGTTATATTTTAGTAAATAATTGTATCTGAAGCAGTTACTAAAGAATCTGAAAACCTCAGAACATTTTAGTAAAATAGATATCATCAGTATCAAGTTAATTTTCAGTGACAGCTTATATTAAATTTATGAAGTTCATTGATGAAGACGTTCTCAGAATATATTTTCTTGGTGCTACCCAGCTTCCAAATATTCTGTGAAGATGTAAATAGCATTTTGTTGATTTCCATTCCAGAAAGGTGAGAAAGGAGATCCAGGCATTCAAGGCATCAATGGGCAAAAAGGAGAATCTGGTATCCAGGGTTTAGTTGGACCTCCTGGTCTCAGAGGTCAGCCAGGAGATAGAGGACCCCCAGGACCACCTGGATCAGATGGAAAACCTGTATGTATGGGACCTCAGACTTGTCATTTTGGGTACCTTAAGAACCCCAAACAAATGCATGCTGGGGTTTTTTCAACTGTTCTCTGTTCACTTCAGGCACGAGAATTCTCAGAAGAATTTATTCGACAGGTGTGTTCAGATGTACTGAGAAGTAAGTTTGAAAGCCTCTTTACTGTTCTTTCCTTGTTTAAAGTGATGAAGAGGTTTCCTGATAAAGATGTTTTCTTGAAAGCAAAATTGATATTGCTGATTTCCTACAAGAAACATATTTCCACAACACAGATTCCATACTTGACCATCTTGTTTCCTAAAGGTGTCATATTCTATAAAGAGAGGAAACTATTTTGTATTACTGGCTAAGGGTCAATATTTTTGTATTTTATTGTTACAACACTCTAAATAAGTTATTTTGTTTCTTTTATTTCTCTCAGACCAGTTGCCTGCCATCCTCCAGAGTGGAAGGCTACACAACTGTAACCACTGTCAATCCCAAAGCGCTTCCCCAGGACTTCCAGGACCACCAGGTCCAAGAGGTCCTGAAGGCCCGAGAGGGTTTCCTGGTTTACCAGGAAACGATGGCATTCCAGGTCTGATAGGCATCCCAGGTCGCCCTGGGGCTCGAGGGACAAGAGGTACTGTATGCATGTGTCATGGTGCTACTGGCCTTTATGACTGTTTTCTGCTTCCAGGTTTGAATGAGATTAGTACTGGGTGGAGTAAGGGAGTAGCAATGTGAATTCACGTTGTGCAGTGTGAATGTTTCAGTGCTTATGGTGAACCCACATCAAGAGAAGAGATAGTGCATGAATGCAACAAGATAGCTAGTGTTCAATTCTACTATAGTCAAACGTTGTTTTGATCTTTTTAGAGAGTCCTTAGTCGAGTGTAAATGTTTTTAACTTCATTTAGGGTTTTCCTTTTTAGATCAGATCTACTTAGATGTGGATTTCAGTCTATTTCCACATTTTCTGGTAAACTTGTTTCTGCTGTTTTAAATACCAGTATTCACTGTCTACTCATAACCTGCTGCCTTGTAGGCTGATTTTTGGCATTCAACGTTTTTTGCCACTGGCAAACCTCCAGTTCTCCTTTCGTTCTATCAAGGATTTTTACTCCTTTCTTTATGCTTTTCTTAAACATTCTGTTTTCTTTTTAGAGAAGATGAAGGTTTATGCTTTCAGGTAACTCCTGTGCCCAAGCATTCCAACTGATTTCTGTAATATATTTTCAGACTTTAAGTTAACTATGCTTATATAGTCTGGAAATAAACCAAGAGACTGGGTGAAGACCATAATTTGGTGACTGGTGCCAGCAGCACCTGTGTTTCCTATAGCATCAAAATAATCAGGAATGCTGTATGAAATAGAGCTGACTAGTAACGTGCCAAGGTAGGGAGGCAAATGGTTGGTAAATACTTATTTTCTTTGTGACCTATGAACTGTGACATAGCACATCAAATTCAGTTTGGATGCAATGATGATTTGTCTGTAATACTTCTATAATTTAATCTCCAACAGGAGAATGTGCAATTTTCCTCTAAAGCTGACACTAACAGTTCTGGTTATTCCATAAGAGTTAGAAATACAGATATCTGTGTCTATGAAGAAACTGAATTTATTGGATTGCAGTAGTGAAGAGAGCATGCATTTTGCCCCTCTCAGTATTTCTGTGGTGGAGATTTCATTCTGCCATGTGTTGTGGAAGATTGTCTATATATTATGTACTGTACTGTGCGTTCAGGACTGTGGTGAATACCTTACACTGCCTTCATGCAACTTTTTTAAAACTTTGCCTGTGGAAAGGCAATGAGAGCAAATTTCTTAACTCCCCATCATCTATGCCCTCAACTCATAGTGGTTGTCTACTTAACAGGTGCTTCATCAGCTCTTACTGCAGTAGAAATAAGGATAATTTAGAATGCAGTTACACTGCACAGGTTACAAGGAAACGCTTATTTTACATCTCATTTTTTGCCTTTGAACTATGACATTTTTTATTCAATAAGTATCAAATGCTTACTTCCTAATTCATGGGATTAAAATATTCTTAGTATGCAAAGATATACATGTGTTTGCTAATTCACAGGACTGCCAGGGAAAAATGGCGCAAAAGGCAATCAAGGAATTGGGGTTCCTGGGATCCAAGGCCCCCCAGGACCTCCAGGTGAGGTTCATCTGTGCAGATTCAGTGCATAGTAATAATTTAAAAAATAAATGTGATTTAGAAAAAATGTTTATATAATTTGGAAAAACTTAGATAGTTTTTACACATCTTAATTACCATATATGTTTTATGGCTAATTCCTGTGTCTTGCATGTCTTTTAAATTGTCATATAATGCATTCTTTAATATAAAACATGTCTGGTAGAGATTGTAGCTGAGACTGCTGTTTCTTGATAGATGAATGCTAAAGTTACCCATTATCTGGAAGCTGAGCCCAGATATAATCATGTGACTTGTAGGCATTGCTTAGTGAAGGAAAATGTTCTTCCTATCAGCAGTATATTCATACAAAATGCCAAATTAAGTATTTGGAAGAGATACCGGGACCCGATCCAAAGCCAGATAAATGAATAGAAATAGTAGGATGCTGATTCATGCCATGGTGGTTCCAAATTATATGATAAAGTATATCAGTGTACTAAAGTAGATTCTTATATTTCCTTTGAAAAGCTATTTTTATTTAAAGTGTTTTCCATGTTTGTTTGTTCGGGTTATTTTTAAATCTTTATAAGGTATCATGTTCTTTATATAGAGATCTAAGCAGTTTGTGACAAGAAGTATCTCTTCCAGAAAACGAAGTTTTCTTTATCTACAAGCTTCACCAAAATGCAGCGGGTTTGTGGGTCCATACTTGCACTTGTTTTCATTTTAATAAAAATATTCTGTAATGTGTTTGTTTATTGCATGTGTGTCATTAAGGTCCTGAAGGTCCACCAGGTATGAGTAAGGAAGGACGTCCTGGAGATCGTGGGCAGCCCGGTAAAGATGGAGATCGTGGCAGTCCAGGAATGCCAGGACCAGTTGGACCCCCTGGAATTTGTGACCCATCACTATGTTTTAGTGTAATTGTGGGGAGAGATCCATTTAGAAAGGGACCAAATTATTAATTTGTGATACAGTAATTTAGAGGAATAGGTATGGTGCTTGTCTTTTATGGTCTTTTAAGTCTCAGGAAGGTGACCAGTAATAATCCCATAAGAAGGAACAAAAGTACCTCTGGCATTATAAACATTGTAGGTAATGATCCCAAAGGTTATACATTCCTTTAGAAAAGAAATTCCAGTATCTTTTTATAACTCACATCGATTGAATCTCAAGTGTTTTTAAAGAGTTCATCAGTTTTAATAGGAATAAAATTAACTATAATATTTCATATTTAGTATTTAAGTGTCCTATCATATTCCTGTTACCACTGAAGTCCTTTACAAAATTACTGGAGATGCCACTGGAAGCAGGATTAGACTTTAAATGGTATTGATCAGGTATAAATTACTGTGAAATTTTTCACGTGCAGCCGACATATACAGTATTTGATTTTGAAAGGACATGTCTGGCTTTGACTTCATATGTGTGTGAATATCACTGGCTTGTGTACATTTCATGTGTCATAGCTCTAAGTGTTCCATGAGCAAAAGCATGTATCAGTTTTTATAAATTAAGAAGAATATCTGGGCTTATTATGGAAGTAATATCTCCTATTTTACCATGCAACTCTTTGCTTAAAACCAAGGTAAACTGCACAGGTAAAACTACTGGCTCAAGAAGGGCCAAAGTTTTGTTGAAGATGTAATGTCTGCTACAGAAGGTCAAAAGGTTCCATGTGGGTTATCCAACTTAGATGAAAACAGCATTAAAAAATAAAATAAGAACAAAAAATTGGTATAGCTGGCTTGTAGCTATGATTTAACAAAAATAAAAATCAAAAAATGTTTGCATAAACAAAATGTAACAGCTCTTCATAATTAAGTGTTAAGTTATATACCCTTTGCTGTTTCTTCCCAAATGCTGCAGTTGCTAAATTGAAGAAGCAGGTTTCCAAGGAGAAAGGTCTAACTGCTGGCTGACTAGCTGCAATGTTTGTTATTCCACTTCCTTTTTCATTTTAAACAAGCTATGTGTAATTTTCATTGTATGCTTTGCTAATGAGGTGTATAGCTTGCTTTTACATAAAAAGCAAAGGCACAGTTCTGTGAGAATTTTAAATCTGTTTCTTAAATTAAGGCAGAGTCTTGTATTGAACATAATTGATGCTTTATTATATGCTTTCTAGTACGTTGTTTTTCTGTTGTCCTGCTATCAGAGATTGGTAATATGCTTGACATTCAAGGTAAATAAAATTTTCTAAAGGACTGATGGTAGTTTGATGAGCGATTGCAAGAGTTGCCTGCGTCCTATGCCACAGAAAAGAGTGATGTCTGTAGTACAGGAAAGATCGTTCCACCTTGCAGTTGTGCTTTTTTTTTTCCCCAGTCTCCTTCCATTTCCTCTAGAGAAAGCACCATCCCCGGGAACCGCACCTTTCCACTAGGCTCCTGCTGCCTGCAGGGCAGGGAGTGCCAGAGCAGCCAGCTGCACTGTGCCCAGTGGCTACTGCCCGCCCAGAGCTGCAGCCTGCAGAAGAGTGCTTGAAGTGAGTAGCTTACCCAAACCAGAGCCTTGGTTATAGCAGCGTGCAATCATTAGCATCTCATAAAGCCTCATCTAAAAGCCTCCAAGATGATTCTTTAGAGGTACTGTTGTAGACCTGAGAAATAAAGGTGAACGTGAAGTTTTCTCCCAAGACAGCTGTTCCTTGGTACACTTTGTAGGACTTTGCTCACATCCACAAACTCAGTCAATGCTTGCTCAAGAAAGAATCTAGAAACCTCTTATTTTATTGCATTCAATCTTACACTGTTTATTTTTTGAGAGCTATAAGTGAAACATGCCCCTAGGTCAGGAAGGAATCAAGATCACAGCATGTTTGTAGAACTTTGCACTGTCCATGCTGCATGCTAATTAAAATCCATGTTTAAGACACCTTTTCCAATAAGATGTATGCTGTTGTAACTGGTGAGCCTGAGAGGAAGCAAAACCAACAAAAAACGGTACAAGTCAGATGGACCTCTAACTGCCACAAATACGAACAGAAAAACAGAATTCCTTACTTGTAGAAAATCCCAGTATTTCCTTTAATTATAATTTAAGATAACACACATGCATTCTTCCACATCATAAATACAGTGGAAAAGTTGGAAATTTTTGAATGTTTCACTTTTTTATTATTATTTATTCATTTAGGCTAAATATTTCCTCCTATATCCAAAGATTTCAGTTTTGTTGAGATGAAGAAAAATTCTAATGCTGTGCATTTGAGAGGAAGAAAGTCTTGATTTATCAGCCAGTCTGATTGGTAGCTTTAGGTTATGATTTCATTTGATCAAATTCACACATATCAAGCTTCAATTTTAAAAGTAGTCATGGTTTTGTCACCCCATTAGTCCTATTGGAGGGTTGTTTCTGACTTACTCTGACTGAGGATCTATATGTAATTTCCAGTCTGCATCTATTAAAGGTCATTTTATATACCTTCATTCTTATGTTAATGTGTTTAGCTATAGTTACTCCCTTTCTTTTGTCATCTTTAAGAAAATGACTATTCCTTGACAGCCTTTTATCTGCTAGGTTAGGCAACCAAACCTTTTATTATCCACTTGTTTGAAAGGCTTTTCACTCCCTGTTCATCCTTGTAGTTCTCTGCTTCACTTTTCTGAGGAGCAATGAGTGATTCTAGAAATGTTCATAATTCTAGGTAAGGAACCTCAGTCGGTAATACTTACTCAAAGCATGTAGCTCTGTTCAGCTTTTCATTTTCTTAATTCTTGGGTAAGTTATACAAGAGTCATGTAGGTCTTCTCTGTTGAACTAGTATTAGCCAGATCTACTCCCTTTTATATGTTTTGTAGCTGATGAGCTCCTATAGAATAAGGCAATTCATATTGGAGGGGTTGTCAGTTTATAGTGGCTATCTTATTAGTTCTTAAGTGTGTGAGCTTGCAGTCCATAGCACTGCATGTCAGAGTCATTTTACTGTTTTCATTCCAAACTAATTCCTCTTGTGTTCTGATCTTGCTTTTGTTTGAAAGTCTTCATTAGAATGTTCCTACCTTTGTGTCAGGGTCACAGTATTATCAATACAAAAATCATTCTAAAGCCATCCACTTTTTACTGATGTTAGTATTTCCCTCTGAATACCTCTCATCTACTTTATTTTCTTATTCCTCTTCATATTCACTTAATTGGAGAAACATGTATCTTCATAGAATCATAGAATATTGAGTTGAAAGGGACCTCAAGGATCACTGGTCCAACCTTTTTTGGGTGAAGCACAGTCTAGACAAGATGGCCCAGCACACTTTCCAGCTGCGTCTTCAAAATGTGTCCAATGTTGGGGGCTCTGCCACTTCCCTGGGGAGATTATTCCAGTGGCTGATTGTTCCTGTTATGAAAAATTTTCCTTTTGTGTCCAATCGGAATCTCCCCAGGAGTAGCTTGTAACCATTACTCCATGTCTTTCCCATATGACTGCCTGTAAAATGGGACTCTCCATCTTTTCTGCAGCCATCCATTAAATACTGGACCTTGGTGCTAAGGTCTCCCCCTGAAGTCTTTTCTCAAGGCAGAACAAACCCAGTTGTCTCAGCCTTTCCTCATATGGCAGCTTCCCAGTCCTTTGATCATCTTTGTGGCCCTTCTCTGGATCCTTTCCAGCCTGTCCACATCTTTTTTGTATTGTGGTGACCAAAACTGAACATGGTATTCCAGGTGTGGCCTCACAAGCACTGAGCAGAATGAGATAATGGCTTCTTTTAAACAGCATCCTTTTGGCTTTCTTTCCTGCTGCAGCAGCAAGCACACTGTTCACTCAGGCTTGTTGTCCACCAGAACCCACAGGACCTTTCCATGGAGGTGTTCCCCAGTGAAGTAGATCCCAGCTCTCCTGGGTTATGTTTTCCCAGGTGCAAGACCTTACACTTGTGTAGTAGGCTGTCGAGGATGTGCGTATGCAATCGCCACATGAAGTTATCATTAATTATCATGGCTTGTTTACTGTATGTATTCCATATCACTATTATTCCTACAAAGTAGGCAAAACTATTATTCCTATGATGCAAGCAAAGCAGCGTTACTTACCCTAAGATACAGACCAGGCAGATGGATGGTCCCCAGGTGCAGGGGAGCTGGTCG
>JANHGN010006690.1:18599-36266 GCA_024605025.1 Megaceryle maxima | reverse complement strand
ACAGAAACTTTCCTTGGCAGCTCTGTACCCATCCTGTTAGCTCCCACATCAGACTCACAGCTCTCCTTTGATAAGAAGAATAGAAAATTTCCTTGGCAGCTCTATACCTATCCTGTGAGTTCCCACAGCAGGCCTGCATGAATCAACCTATTGGCAACCATCAATCAAAGTATTATCAAACCACCCTTACTACTTGTCCTTGTTGAACTTAATAAGGTTCTTGTTAGCTCACTCTTCCAGCTTATCCAGGTCTTCCTGGATTTTTTGAGGTCTTCCTCAATTTGCCCTTGGTGAGTCCATGCTGGCCTTCCCCAGGAGGATTCTTTCCATAACTCTTCCAGGGACTGATAGGCCTACAATTTTCTGGATCCTCCTTTAAGCTCTGCATGTAGATGGGAGTGACATCAGCCTTCTTCCAGTCTTCTAGGATGTCTCCCAGTCTCTGCAACCTCTCAAAGATTATGCAGAGCAGCCTCACAATGATGTCAGACAGCTCTCTTAACACCTTTGAGATGATAACATCTGGGCCCATCAATTTGTCAAACTCCTGTAATAGTTCACATACCAAGTCTTCCTGCACTGACAGTATGTCTGTGTTTGCATGGACCTGGAGTTTTTGTTCCCAAGGCCATGGGGCCCACCAGTGCTGGTAAAGACAGAGGTGAAGAAAGTGTTGAGAACCTCTGCCTTTTCAGTGTTACTGGTGACTAATTCACCTCTCCTGTTTATCAGCGGGACAATATTTTCCTTCATTTTTTTCTCTTTGAAAGCTAATAAAAAGGTAGTTTATTTAGGTGAAGACATAAACTTTGGAAACCTAGTTGTGTATAATTAAATAGCCAGAAGCTATTAGAAAGTGCTTTACTTCCCATTTTAATGCATACCAAATAGCCTAGGAAACCATGATTTAGATTATTGTTCCTTATAAGATTTTATCAGGCCAGAATTTAGCTGACTCCACAGTCACTTAATTTTCTGACTTCATTTGGCATAATGGAATTATACAGTAAATGTAGGTGTGTTCATGAACATATCTTGATTGGATCCTTTAACTGAGAATACATTTTTCCCAGATCTTCAACTAATTCTAAAGTAACAAGGTTAAACAAATGCTATAAACTTGAGTATTATCAGATTAATGATCCACATGAGAAAGACTGTTATTTATTATTAATGCAAGCTACATGAGGTTCTCATGGGTGTTGATCTGCAATCAGAAGCTGTGAATCAAAAAAATCACCATGAAACATATCACCATCCAACTACCAGATATTGTCTGGAAACAGTTATGAGAAACTCTGTTAACTGTCATTTACTTACTCTCCTGATGATAGCCTTTACAGCTAGATCTTGGGCTAGTTTTTAAGCTGACGGTATGATGCAAAATGAATTTCTGAGTTTTTTTAGTAGCATCTTGCTGTGTGACCTTGAGTTAAAAAATATGCTCCCTGGTTGGTCTAGTGCCTGTTGATGTCAGTAAAGGGACTACAATTCACTAAATTTTGAATAAGGCTTCAACTCATAGTATCTGTCTATGTGTAAAATGGATTTAAAATCTACCACTTTACAATGGTTGTTGATTGCTATTGCCTGTTAGATACTGAGACATGTAGTTGGACATAAAGATGCAGAATTGCAAAGTATTTCTGTGGGAACTGGATTTCTTAATGAAGGGTTAGTGGTGTATGGAGCTCAGCAATTTTCACCCTTGAGAATCATGATCTTTTTAGAGAAGTTTGGAGTAAATATATATGGAGTGGTGTGTCTATATCTACATATACATAAAAGACCAGATGTCACAGATGGCTTCCACATGTGCATATTTATTTGGTGAATATATATTTATGTAAATATATTGTGTGTATATATATATGTATCGTTCTCAGTTCTTCATTTAAATGAAAGATATCATAGTCTTCCAATTAAAAATGAAAAAGTAAAATAATACTATCTAGTCTTCTTGTAAGAACTGAACTATCGCAGTCCTGCTACTGCTTCAGAGCAAGGTGTCATTGCCAGTATATTTCAGTTTTCCAGCCTCTTAGAGGAGGAGCTGACAATTGTTAGCTGTGTATTTTCAGAAGGAATGTCATTTCTCAGAAGCCTCAAGGTGCATTAAAATGATACTCCTTATCAGTGCATCTGACTGTCCCTGGCAGTGAACCCTGTCAGGATCTGTCACTATAGTTTACAAAGATTGAATCAAACCTCTGTGAAAAGAGTCTGTATTTTTCTGTAGGGGGAAAACATAGTTGATAAATCAAAATACATCTTCTTTATTCATATTAAGCAGACAGTAAACCATTTCAAGAACTATTGCCTTCTAGGATGCTGTAGCAACGTTTAAAGCTTGAATTAATATAAAAAATAAAAATAAAAAATTGTGTGTTATTTTTTCAATTAATAGCAAGATTTTCTCAAAGAGAACATCATCTATGTATCCTAAAGAGTCTGTCCATTTTACAATGGGGAAATCATTACTATGTGATTCCTGGTTTTTTCTTTACAAGGATCTTCCCTCTCCCAACGGTTACTATATTTGCATAAAGTGCTATTTGGTAAGAAATATTGTGGTGGTGGTCCAGTTTATTGTAATATTCTGTGTTATTCTTTCCTTTCTTGGCAAAAGGTGCAAGCATTAGAATATGTTTTTCCAGAAGTGGTGTCTGGCCACTCAGCTACATCTCCAGAAGGTACATTGGCAGGTTGGAGGCTCCTTGGTTGCCTGCCATAGGCTTAAAGAACTATTTAAGTGCTCTGTAATGATTTTCTGATACTTTTTGACATGCTTCCTCTTGTCACCGATAAAAGTACATAGTATTCTTCTACTTAAGGAAAAGGTACATGAGAGTTCATCGGAATATGTAGCCATGTGACTGTTACAGCATCGTATGTCCTTATTGCCTGCAAAAAGTAACTTTCTCATGTTGGAACCTTGTAGAGTCCAGGGAGTGTTCCGTTTGTTGTTTACAGTTTTTCCTTTTTTTAAAGCATGAAAAAAAATCATGGTATCTAGAAACTGTGTTTCAAATAAATAGCTTTCTCGAGCTGTTGAAAGATATGCTACCTGAGAGATGAAGGGAAAAAAAAAAGCTCCCTTGTAACGCAGGGCATGATTCTTCAAGGTATGTGATGCTCTTATTTATGTGGGAGTGAATGCTAATGTAGACAAGAGAGACCCTGAAGGAAAAACTGGCTTAAGCAGTACAGTAACATGGATAGCAAATGAAGGAGAAGGAAAAGGCCATTCACTTTATTCCTCCATTCTAATATAATATGTTTTCAATGAATTGTGCTTCTCCTTCTCCTCCTAAAAAAAAAAAAAAAAAAGGTACACTGTGGGTGTAACACCCCCTTTGATATGAAGTGACAGACCTCCCAGAGGTGAAAGCTCAAGATGAATGTGTCAGTGCTGAGCACCAGGAATCTGGCTGCTGGGACCAAAGCTCTGGATGAGAATTCAAGAGATCATAACAACTGTCCCACCCTGATATTATCTAACTCTTACACTGGAAATTGGCAAGCAAATGCTAGCACTTAATAGTGCTTGTGTTATGAAAGTTTAAAGAGGTTTTTTTATATATATACACAGTAAGTCCCTTTACAATGCTTCTTAGGAAAAGCAAACAAACAAATCTAGAACCGAGAAAAAAGAATCTAGAAAGAATCTAGCTTTGTGTGTTGTGGTCACATAAATCTTGTAGTGAGTATCTAAAGCTATCTGCACTAGGAACCTGAGTCAGTCTGCCTTCATGAGGAAGGGGCTGAACTGGCATTCATAAACCCCCCCATATTTTTTTTTATGCCCCTGCACTAGAGCATCTGTTATACCCAGGAATGCAGCAACTAGCAGCTTTCTCAAGGGCAGTTCTTACTCATGCTAACAGAAACAGAGGAGTTCAGTATACATTTACAGCATTCACTGTAAATGGATTGCTGCTAAATTACTAATCAAACCTTTTGTGCACACTAGTGTTTGTTGGAGGTGTCTGCCATATACCAGCAGGCATATATATAGCATATATATACAGATATATATATATATATACTTCTGAGCTGATATGTAGGCAGCTAATAATGGTACCTGCAAAGTACCAACTGGGAAAAGTAAATAGCTATGAAATGTTACTATCAATGACATTAACAGATAGATGTAGGAGATAATAAGTAGAAAAAGTCACTTGTTTGCTGGATAAACTCAGGCAGGGTCTGCCATGACAATGTAAATTTTATAAAGCTTGATATAGAAGTAGATTATTACCATATTTCCTCACAATTACATCACTGCCTTAAGGATGCATTTGCATTATGTGCATACTGACAAAAACTTGAGAAAACTTGGAATAATACTTTGATAGTAACTCACTGGTGGATCATTATGGTAAGTTCTACTGTTTGAGAAGTTGGTAGCATAGCCCTGACTACTGTAACATCTTTTAGTAAAAATTGCATGAAGAGTGAGTAAGCCAATATTTAATGTATACTCAGTGATTAGCTGACAAGAACTTGGAGCTATGCTTGATAAAGGAGTGAGATAATGTCAGTGAACATGTAGGTGACTCCTAGAAAAGATACTCCCTCTCTTTCATGAGCTAAATACTTTACTGAGCCTGCACATGGTAAAAATAATGACAAATTAATTCCCAGGAGGCTGAGGAGTGATGCTGCTGAATGTAATGCAGCTGAACTATATTCCCAGCATCCTGGTTTCCCTGGGACAGTATCACAGGCCTGCCTGCCATGGTCTGCAGGCTGTTAGCAGTTTGGAGTCAGCCAGGGCAGCTGATCTGAACTGGCTCGCAAGTGTATCCCAGACCAAAACCTCATGCTCATTATAAAGGGTGAAGTTTGGAGAGGATAGAGGCTTTTTCTGGTCCTCCTCCTCCTTTTGCTTCTCCCCCTGCCTGGAGAGGTTTGATTACCATTCTGCCCCCAAGGACTGCCTTCCTGTTTATTGTGATTGCTGTACTTTTGCTGGGCTGAGTATAAATTCATATACTTTGTTTTAGTATAGTATAGTTTCACTGTTTTCATTAAACCAGTTCTCATTTCAACCCGTAAGTCTTCTCTCTTTCATGATCCCCCTTCCTGACTGGGGAGGGGTCACTGGGTGATAGGATAACTGCTGTAGTTTAGCCCTTGGTAGAGGCTACACATAGACAAATGGGAAAAAGAAGAAAGCAGTAAACTGTAAAATTGGTGACAGACCTAAACATTTAGGGTTGCTAAAAGTTTGGTTTTTTTTTTCTTTACAAAGAAAGAATGGCTCCCCAAGACTGCATGTGGAGAATTTTGATGTGTATTTGGCTTATAACAGATTTGCCTTCAGGAAATGTTCTCTTTGTGGAAGATTTAGTTCTTACTGGAGTGATTAGCAAACTGGTTGGCCTTAGCCACCATTTATTAGCTGTTATCCTTTTTTTCCAATTGGTCTCTATGTTTCTGCCTGTGGACCTTATATGTGTATTTTATATATATATTTACATTGCTGCAACAGTATAGGCTTTATATCTGTGGGAGGGCTGTGCAGCCATCTAGCCAGGAACAAAATACCTGGCGTAGAAATATGTGTCCTGCTGACCAGAATGAATGGGAGAAAAAATAATGGAAAATGCCTTTTCTCCTCTCCTAGTTATTCCTATGTAGCATAGGAATACGATTAGAGGAGAAGAACTGATGTGATAAAAGAGTGAAAAGAACTGCCACCTAGATCATCTTTTTCTGAATTAAATCTTAGTTTTTAAGCAGAGTAGAATGCAACAGGGACAATGTTAAAATGAGAGAGGCAAATTCCACTAAAATAATAAATTTTAAACAGTTAACACTGTTACAGTGTGAAGTCTAACAAAATAGAGATACAGTTTGCATTTTAGATTGGGGTGTTTTTTACCTTTTACAATTTGAAGGCCAGATGGTATCTGTATGGTGATGTCATGCAAAGTGTAATCTGTTGAGGTTTCATTATTTTTATTGGCTTTCTTTCTCTTCTTCTCTCTTCCCCCAGGTCTTATCCATGGCCTATCTATTTTAGCACCTGTGTATAACTCATGTATTCACAGGGTCCTTACAATATATCCTTTAATTTCTTTCATGGGGTAGATACTTTATTCTGGTTTTTTTTTTTTAACTCTATCTGCAAATTACTTTTTTTTTTTTTAATGTCACCTCTATTTTCAATTACATTTCTGCTTTCTGTAAGCCATGTCACATTGTACCATGTGTGTCTTGATCGACATCTTCCTTCTACTTCAGTCTCTTCTGCTGTGCTTGCAATGCTCCCATAAACAGGAGGTGCAAAAGCCAAGTATTTCACTGTGTCTTGAGATATAAAGTGAGTAACTGGAAGATACACAGCCTGTAGCCTGGCTGTTGAGAGCTGTGTACATATACCATTATCACTGTTCTCCCTGTGACTTGTCTGGTTGCTGAGTTGTGTAAGAGGGAGAGGACCGCTTGGAAGAGGTGGCAGATGCTGAACAGAACTCACATATCCAGTGTTGAGGGGATCTTTAGCTGTGTGGTGGGAAGGAGCTCTGAGATATTGACAGGGGAAATCTTCACCTTTCTGGGAGCACTGCTGTTTTCTACTTTGTGGCTGTTAGAAGAGCTGGAAGAATCTGGTAGTAAAAATAATTACTCTCAGGAATAAACTTCTTGCCTGTTTGAACTCTGTTTCCAACACTGTGCGTACAGCAAATACAGCTCAAACCTATTACTATGTATCTCTTCCTATACTGCTTAAAAATCAAGGCTGTTTCTTTTATTAAAGTTACAGTTGACTCTAGATAATAACTAAGTGCAATTTATTTGATTGCAATATATAAGAAGTCCAACAGTCTTTTTATCCCTTCAAATCTAAAAATTTTGGCTTGCCTATCTTGTGTAATGAAACAGATCACGCAAAGGGCTGCAGTTGCCATCTGTAACTGTGGTGGGCTAAACAGTATGGAGGAAAAAGAAATACTTACAGCAAAGGATGATTTTACCGTACAATCAGATGGGTATAATGCCCCGTGAATTGTAATAGCCAGTGGAAAATAATAGTATCTTTGCCTCTGTTAGGCAGAAAAGCCTATGGCAGCTGCCAGCTCCTCATGTACTGGGGCTGTTCTGGTGATACTGTCTGTGGATCCACAAATGCCTGTTAGAAAAGCCAGGAATGTATGTCATGCTCCTGTTAATTCCTTCTAGCTCTTTGAGTAAGTCCTTGTATACAAATACTTCCACTGGTTTTCTCTAGAAATTGTACTTTTTTTTTTTTTTCCTCCATATGTGCAGAGTTTCTTCTAATATTTAACTGAGCTGTACCAAAATCATCTCCTGAGCAGAGGTAGGCAAATGGTTTTGAGTAAAGGTTTTTTCTTTATTCAAATAAGATCTCTTGTCAAAATGCAAACTGAATGGGAAGGTCTTCACCAGTTAAATGAGGAATGGTGCTTTTCCTGTGTGAGTGAAATCCAGCAATTCCCAGTTGTGTGGGAACTGAGTTCTCATATGAGTTGTTGAAATCATATTCAACTGATGAAAGGTCTTTTCTGCTTCTCCATGCCAGTTCATGCTGTTCCTGGATGAGGCTGCAGTACACAAAGGCTGGTTGGTCCTTTCAATTTGTAAACTCTTAACTTCAACTTGAAAATGAAACAATTTATTTTTGAAAAATTACATCTCTGTGAAATTAAACATTTCCTGTGCAATTTTATACTTAAATTCTGCTGCTTTTAAACAAATCTGTAGGAATGTAGTCCTAAAATGCCGCCACTTCTGGTAATGCAGATGCCTCTCATATAATGTGGATTATCTGAGAGATAGTGGGATTGTTGTTCCTTTTCCCATCCTCAAAGTAAAAAGTCACTATATCAAGCTACTAAAAAGATACAATATCCTTATTGCCATAGGAGTGATAGATAATCTGAGTGAAGATCTCAGGTTAGAGAATTGGATATGCCAAGCTCGTACTGAAATGCCTGGGAATGAGCATGACTGAACACAGAACAGGCTGCCCGGAGAGGTTGTGGAGTCTTTTTCTTTAAAAACTTTCAAAACCCACCTGAATATGTTCCTGTGTGACCTGCCCTAGATAATCCTGCTCTGGCACAGGATGTGGACTCAGTTATCTCCAGAGGTCCCTTCCAACCCCTACCATTCTATGATTATATCTGGAGAGTGCTCTGTTACACCTCAATTGAGATACAAATGTTTATTTCTTGCCAGATTATGCAATGTGTGCATTAATGGTGTTATGTACCATTGACTTTAAGGAAGTCAGGCAGGAAAATCTTAAAATCATTTCCAAACTCTTCAAAGTTGAGACCCACCTTTTCTCAGTGTTTTAGCAATTACTCATTACTCATATTTACCCCATCTGTTGTGCCCATATGCCAAGTAAAGAAACACCGTGTTTGGAAGAAGTGAAATTTCAATTTCCAGTAAAAATATTTTGAGTCTGCAGAACTTCAGATATACATAACAAAATGTTCTTCCATCTAAATGCTTAAAACAAATGTTTAAACAAATCATAGTCTGTTAAAGTGCCCTGAGAGCCCTGGGCATTGGGTGTTGACAAAGGCCAATTCATTTTTATAGCAAGTATATGAATGGGAAATCTTTTATGGTTATGGGACATCTTCCAGCATATCCCTGATGATCAGCAACTTTGTTTGCTATGCTGGATCATCAAAAGAAAGACACATGCTTGTGCACTTTGATTTCAGACAACCTTATCTACTGATTTTTCTGGTACATATAATAGGAAGGCGGTATTATCTTCAACTTCCTCCTAGCCCCAAACTAAAATTATCATGTGGTCTTTACTAACAAATTATATTCTACCTCTGTATTGGTGTTTCTTTATGTTAAAATGTTTAATTACAGATATAGCTGAGACATCACATTTTGCATTCATTGATATTGTCCTTTCAAAATATCAATTTAAACAGTGTAGCCAACTATCAATTTAGACAGACCTAGGTCTTTTTCTAAAGGGGAAAAAAAAATCCAAAACCATCAAACCTAAACCACTGGACTTCTGGTCAATATAGAGATTACTCAAATCAGTAACAGAAAAATTAATAATTCTGGAGCTGAAAGAAACATTTTCAAATGCTGACAAAAGTGATACCCTTGTATGTTACCTATTAATGTAAACTTTTACTGTTGAGGAGGTATGTGTTAGTTTTCTGTTTGTTTCTTTTTTTGCTGGTTTGTTGTTTGGGGTTTTTGTGGTTTTGTTGTTGTTGTTGTTGTTGGGGTTTTTTATTGTTTTGTGTTTTTTGTTTTGGTTTGGGGTTTTTTGGGGGGTTTTTTTGATTGTTTTTTTCAAATGAGGTGGACCTCATCTCTGTCTCCCCTTTACTGTGCTTAAGGTAGTGAATAGCTCAGCTTCAACTCCGTTAAAAGTTCACCTTTTTGTTAATATTCAATGAATTATGTATTTTGCTGTGAAATTCATTTCTCAGACTGCTAAAGATGATTGAAGTTCAGTCCTTCACAGAAGTTGAGGAGTATCTTGTGTTTTTTGCTTTATCTAAGTGTTCATTTCATTCAGAAGAGGAAACAGAGGCAGCTCGTGAATTTAAACTGCGAGCCTTTCTGAGCAGTTCAGCAATGTTCATTCAGCTCTAAAAATTATATAATCAGTGTTAATATGCATGATCAAGTTCTCTCAGCATTATCTTTCTCATTTGAAAGCTCATTTAACACAAGATGTTAGCCAAATCAATGCATGCAAAGTCACATTAGCTGAAGGACATTAGCAACCTGCCATTCCATGTGGTTTAGGACTGAGTGAATTCTTTCATATTAAAAAATAATGCAAAATTTAGCATGTGCTAAAAGCCATTCAGAAACAGCTGAGCTTCCGTGCTTCCAGCTGAAGGAATAGTGCAAGTGTAGTTCTGTTCCTCATTGGAACAAGCGTCTGTCCAGTAAGGAAATGGTAAATTCCATGTCTGAAGGGATACTTGCCTTACTAGATGAAGCTATTATGCTAGTTTTCCAACTAATTTTTCTTCAAATTATTGGAGGGTACAAATCAACAATAAAGTATTTCTTAATTCTTTGGAATAAGAATGAACCTTACTCTACTATGAGTAAATGTGTAAGCCTCAGTCTCTAATGAATCAGGTGCTATAACTCCAAGAAAGCAGGGGTTGGCTTTAATTTGGAAGAGACATTTCTTCCAGACCGACTGAACACAAGGCTTGAAAATCCCCTCATTGCGACAATGAACACTCAGGAAAACAGCTCATGCAAGAAGTGAAAATTCTCTGGACTCACTCACCATGCTGCTCTTGAGAGTCAGGTAGCTGATATGAAGGGAATTAAGATGTGGAAGGGAATTGAGCTGGATCCAATATAGCCAGTGGCCTCTAGAACTGGCTTCAGAACCCTGGGTGAGGTACCTGGATTTCCTGAACTAGTAAATAGCTGTTGAGGGTGAGCTAAGGGAAAGGTTTAGGAAAGGATCAGCCTTGTATTCTGCCCTGGAGGCACCTCTCAGTGCTGATGAGGGGAGCAAAGTGTCTATCCCATTAGCCACATTTGAAGTGAAGATTTTTCTCTTGATACATACAAAATGATTGTAATTTCCCTTTCCTACAAAGTGGGCTAGTTTTGAATGCACTCATCCAAAATATAGGTAAGAGCAATTTATTCTTGCTCAAAACTGAAGGGTTTGATTGGGCTGCAAGAAGGAGCAGGAATCAATTGCTCTTACCTATCAAGGCAGAAAACCAGGGTAGGTGCGCTGTAGCCTGGGCTGTATGGTAATTTCTCTCCTTCTTGCACCTACCCAGAAGTTGTGTGCAAGGGAAAGTGGAAATCCTACTCCTGCTCTCAGAGAAGTTTACACCTTTGAATGTTCATTGCTGACAGAAAGAGGTTTTGAAAAGAGACCTGATTGCAGTACTTGCAGTTAAATGTCATAAAAGTCAGGCCACTGTGTTGTGCTCCCACCCTGGTGCAAATGTTTACAGAATGACATGAGTTAAACAAGGAGTGACAGCACTCCTGGGGAGTCTTTAAGCTGGTGTTTTGTCTGGGATTGATCTTGAGTGTCTTCAAGCCACAAGGGTTGAAAATCCTTCCTGATTCCTAGATGTTCCCCCTAGTGCCTGGGCTGAAATGGATGCTGCTGTTGAGATCCTGCAGAGGGGCTGCTGCACTTTGAAGGAGATTCAGTGGCAGACCTGGATGCAACAGTGATCCTGGACTAAAGGTCAGGGCAGGACTTCTGAGGATGACAACCTAGCCCAGGAATCCTACCCAAGAAATAAGCCATGTGCTGATTTTCTCTGCTTTGATGGTGTCAGAGGGTTCCTGGCATATCCTCAGCTGCAAGCACCCTGGAGCCTGCTGAGTCCTTCTGGCCAAGCTCACTACCTTAGACAACCAGAATTTGAACTGACAGCACATGCAGTTAAGAGGGGGTGTTTCTGCCCCTGTTCTGGAGCAGAGGGGGGAGCTCTGAGAACATGGCACTCTCCCAAGAGCATCTGAGGTTTTGGGAGGTGGCTGGATAAGGCACAGACCCTGCTGTGGGGCCTGCAAGGCTGTTTTGTGCCAAAACCACATTTCTGGTATGCCCACACATGGACAATGAAGATAGAACTCGAATTCAGGCACAAGATCAACTTTACATCTGCTTTTAAGAAGCAGTATCACTGCTGTCTAAATCCTTGGGTAACTTCAAAGGAGAAGGTGCAGCAGTGCTGAGGCTGGGCTGCTTTCTGCATCAGGCAGTGACTGGCTGGGAAAGGGGGATTCCAGCATTGTGGCTTTTGATTCTGAAACATTCAATGTGTTGTTTTGTGGGTTTGGCTGGTTTCAGTCCTGGGCCCAAATGAGCTAAATTACTATACACATAAAAGACAAAACCCTCCATCACAAGGTTTGTAGTTGTCCTCCTGTAACATTCCTTCTATGATTCCATTCTGAAGGGCTAGTAAATTGTTATGTTTCCTTTGGTTCACAATCTGGTATGTTTTCTTCATTCTTGAAAAATCAAAAAAGGCTTTTGGAGAAAAAAGATCCAAATTAAGAAGTGGGGGAGGGATAGAAAGCCAACAAGGCAGATAAAAGTCATTACAGTCAAACAAATAAAATGCATATCTATATGCAAATGGGAGATATTTTAAAAGGCAGTCAGAAGGCCCAAAGCCTTATTTCCTGCTTTAGCCAAAATTTTTGTTAAGTAACAAAAAACTAGATGAGAAATTATTACATAGATCTAAACCTAATTATTACTTATAATTTGAGACAGAATCTACATGAAATGAAAAACAGTTGGGTTTAGTAGTTGGAGGGGGTTGCTGTTTTCTTCCCTGCCTTGTGTTTTTTTCCTCTTTTTGGCAAAATGAGATGTATGATAATGAAACACATAATTTCTGTGATGGAAACTGCAAAGAGTATTTTACTGGTGTCTGATCTCACTCAGATCTTTCATTCCTTCATCCAGCTCCCAAGTTTTCTCCAAACCAGATATGGATTCCTCACTGAACTTACCTTTTCTGAAATCTGTGAGTTAAACTGCTCAAGTTTTCCATACTCTTCATTATTTTGTAGAACACTGCCTCATCCTTCTTCAAATAACATTTTCAGGTCCTAATTTACTAATGGTCTGTTTTACAGGGCTCTTTCTGTATCATCCTCATTGCCCCCTTCCCCTTTTCCTAGTGTTAAAGGCATAATGTTGTGGCATGATGCAGTGTTTTCTACATTGTTTACTATTTTCTGATGTGTTTTCTTTTATTTTAGTAATTCAAGTTGTATTTGACTTTCACTGTGGCTGAGCTTTGAGTTAGTGTTTTCACAAATGTATTCAAATTAACTCTTGAGGTCTTTGGAAAGTGCTAAGAAATTCAGACACACGTTTCTGTGTCTGTGCTTAGGATATTTTTTTTCCCCTATGTACATATATTTTTTTCTCTTACTGGTTAACGGCTTTCATCTTCATGCAACTCAGATGCCTGGTAAGTCTTTCTAGAGAAAACTTTTTATTGCTCTGTTCAGCCATTTTCAGATTTGATGTTCCTGAGTACATCCATGTCATCTGTGCACTTGGCAATGTTTGTGAACTCATTATTTACTTCATTCTCCACATAACTTCTGAAAATGTGGAGAAGCAGAGAAAGACCTGAGAGGCCATTCTTCCCATCTCAGTGTATTTAGTTATTTCTGCCTAGCTTTCTGGTTTTTTAATCAATTACTCATCTCCTAGAAGACTTTTTCTCTTAGTGCTTGATAGTTGCTTTTCTTCAGGTTAGCAAGGGATTTTAGTGAGAAGCTTTGAAAACCCAGGCATGCTACACTCCCTTGATCGTCATTCTTATTAATGCCTTTTGGTTATCTTGCTCTGGTTTTACATTTACAGTTTTACTGTTTCCCTCTGGTTGGATGCTGATGTAGTTATTTAACTGGTTTGCTTATTTTAATTGTTTTTATTTTCTTCTTTTATTCTATTTATTTGTACTTACTTCTTTCTTCTGCTAAGACCCTAACTTGCTGTTCAAAATGTCTCCATCAGGTCTGCAAATCTTTTCAGTCATTTATTTTATGTTTTATTTATGAGTTTTCCTGTTCAATTGTTCTTGAAGTTAGAGGATCTAGGGGAAGGGGAGAGGAATTTTTCCATTCTACAAAGATGCTGAATATACACTGTGCTTGTTACATTTTTCTGTAGCTGCATTTTTATTTTTGTCCTATTAATTACTTGGGAAACTCCATAGTTACGTTTTATGGACTTTCTGCCTAGATTTTGGCAGTCGTGTAGTCATATCTTGTTTTGCTTGAAATTTCATATTTTTTCTATTTCCTCCCCAAACCACACTTTAAGTTGTATATACTTGTTGAAAGCATGAAAATAGTAAACAAGATTTTCTCCATGGAGTACTCTGAGACTTCTGTGTTACACAGTCCACATGTACTATGAAGTATTAATGTTATCATCCAAGTCAAATAAATGCATTGTGTGTGTTTCAGAGAACATCTTTAAATAAACCAGTTGTATTTATTCTGTATTTCAATGTGCAGCATAAAATACCTTAAATTATGTATTTAAGGCATATCAGTTTTGTCTCTAAATATAAGAATTTTTCTCTGTGCTTTGAAGATATGCCTAATAATATTCTGATGCAGAAGATAAAGGGAAATATAGTAAGAAACAAGAAATATGATGTATTCTTCAATGAAGAAATCCCACTGAAAGGAAGAACATACATCTATACTCTGAAAAGGGGCATAAGTGTGCAGGTGTAAAATCAGAAAGGTGAAGAATCAAATAGACTTAAAATTATCAAGAGACATAAAAGAAAACCTTAGGTTAAAAGTTACTTGTTCACCTGGGAAAGTTAATAAATCATTACTTTACTAGTATAGAAGTGTTAATTTCCCCTTTCTGTTTTAGAGCTCCCATTAGTATCAGCTCTTATGCTTTGGATATTTACACTGCTTGCCCTCAGAAAAAAATCCTCTGCACTTATTACTGCTTTGGTTATCTATGGACATTCACTGTTGTCCTTACCAGGAGTGTGGTTGCTATTTCTCTCTACCCTAAATACTACATGAGTATATATAACCATGATTTCCAGGTAACACCTAAATCATCTTCCTACTGTATTTTCATAGAATCATAGAATGGTTTGGGTTGGAAGGGATAGTAAAGATCGTCTAGTTCATATCTCCACTAGAGTGAGCAGGGACACCTTCCACTACATCAGGTTGCTCAAAGCCCCTTCCAGCCTGGCCTTGAACACTTCTAGGGAGGGGCCATCCACAATTTCCCTGGGCAACCTGTTCCAGTGTCTCACCACCCTCATTGTGAAGAATTTCTTCCTACTGTCTAGTCTAAATCTACCCTCATCCACCTTAAAGCCATTACCCCTTGTTCTATCACTACAACTCCTTGTAAAAAGTCCTTCCCCAGCTTTCTTGTAGGCCCTCTTCAGGCATGGAAGGCTGCTATAAGGTCTCCCCAGAGCCATCTTTTCTTCAGGCTGAAGAGACCCAACTCCCACAGCCTGTCCCCATAGGGGAGGTGTTCCAGCCCTCTGATCATCGTAGTGGCCCTCTTCTGAACCCGCTTCAACAGTTCAATGTCCTTCTTGTGTTGGGGGCCTCAGAACTGATTGTAGTTCTGAACAAGTTTTGGACTGCATTCTGAACAAGTGACATTTTTGTGAAAGCTATATCTGATAATTGCCTCTTATTCTAATCAGGTCATAATTTTGATGCTCTGAAGGTTTCCAAATTTTGCTAGTACTCTTTGCTTTAGGATGTAGCCCTGTTAAGTATTCAGCAACTTTACAAGTAACCTTTTTTTCCCGAGTCTAATGCTACCTTAATCAATAATCTTTAATGACTCAAGTTTCTTCAAGAGTTTCAGCTGACTTTATCAGAAAAGTTTCTTTTCTTTTTTTCTTTTTGGATGTCACACCATCTCTATGCAGCAGTCAAAGTGCTACCAAAGGGTTTACTTTTTCTTCCCTCTACTAGCTGCTTTTATTTTCTCCTTCCCTCCCTGAAAGCATGTGTATACATCATATTATCCAAAAGAGGTCAGTCATTGTCTAGCTTTTCCATACATATGAAAGAGTTGAAGAGAATATAATCTGAGCCTCTGGCTCTAGTGATTTCTGATCTGCTTGCTTTTAGTCCCAGAGGAATCATCAGTACATATGTGGGTTAGTAATGTGGTATAGTTGTCTGTGATTCAAATGAGCCCTGGCAGCTTTTCTGTAGTGCATTTGGGGCCCTTTGCAATGGCACTTTCTTCTCAAGTCAACAAATGCATTCTTCCAGTTTCCTCGGTGGTGAGTTCCAGAAGCACTGGTCTTTGAAAAGTGTAAACACTACTACAGAGAACAAGCAAGAGTCCTTAGGGCACTTTTGGGGGGTTTTTTGTTTGTTTGTTTTTGGGTTGGTTTGTTTGGTTTTTTTTTTTTTTTTTGGTTTTGTTTTGGTTTGGTTTGTTTTTTTTTTAAATCAGTAGAGTAACTTCCTTGCTAGCTACCAAGATATTAATTGGTTATTGGCCTTGGCTGCTGGGGCTAAGCAAGCAGCATTTCCTGCCCGAGGAGCAGCCACATTCCATTTCTCCTAGTGGAGTTGCTTCAGATTCCCTAGATAACCTAGAGCCTTCCCACTTCCAGATCTTCTTCTGGTTCATGCAAATATGCATTTCTCATGTTTCAGTCTGCCCACTTCCTTCTCAAGATTCCCTGCTGTTCTTGAGAGGGTCTACTAACAACAACTCTTGTAAAGGACTTTTTTATTTTCTTTTCTTAGCTTTCAGTGTATGTAAAACCCAATTTTTAAAAAATCCTACTCAGTGCAAGCTTATATAATTGGAATTCCTGTTTCCACCCAGCTTCCACAGAAGCAGTGGAAGATTTGCCAAGAAGATGCCTGCAATGAAACATTGAGCATGCATCACTTTTGTCCTTGCATATTATTGGGATCTTCATTTTCCAGTTTTGTAAGTCTGCCAGGACTGCAGCTACCTATTCACTTTCCTTTTTTCGATGATTTTTTTTTAGGTGGTTACAGAGAGGGAAACAGTTGTTGGAGCCTCAAGTATGTTCTTACAAGGTAGTGATTATGGAAATGCATACAAATAAGTGGTTATTATAAATGGATCTCTCCTTTGGGAGTTTTAGTGAATATTAGTAACCAGAATGTCTTTGCAGGATAGAGAGAGAATAATTTAGATTAGAAAGAACCTCTGGAAGTCTTCTTATCTCTGCTCAGAGAAGGGCCAACTTTGGACTTATATCAGTTTGCTGACCCATGAGATCAACCATTTTATTAGGCTCTTTGGTTATGAACAGTGCTTCTTATTTCATGCAATGGCAGAAGCTATTATTTTCTATTAATCTTCTGTACCCAAAAGGTATATTTTTACAGATGTTTTATAGATTCCTGTCATTTGGTGAAGAGGCTGCAACAGGGGATATGTTAAAAGCATGATGTGGAAAGGACCAGAAACCAAAGCAGAACAGATACCCAGGAGCAACAGACAAGGTTAGGAACAGAAAAGCTGAGTTACTGTTATAAACCCACTCATGACCAGTGCACCAATCAAGGCAGAAATAGCGGACCTTTTGCATTGTTGGAGGGCACAGTTCCTCCCCATAAATCTGATTTTCTAGCTGTGATATTCTTGAGGGAGGGGAGAGAAGAGAAAAATAGGAAGAAATAGACTGAGCCTAGCCCTGGGCAAGTAATAAACAAATGAAAAGGGTTGCATACACACCACACATTCCTATACTGTGCCTCAAAACAGCCTCAGGGTATGCGATCTGCTATACACATCTGTATTTTGTGAGCTTGTACAAATTCATTTGGAGCATGCTCATGTTTGCTGGTTGAACCAGTTACAGAATTGTAGAATGGTTTGGGTTGGAAGGGACCTCCAGAGGTCATCTACTCCAACCCCCCTGCAGTGAACAGGGACATCCTCAACTAGATCAGGTTGCTCAGAGCGTCATCAAGCCTGACCTTGAATACCTTCAGGGATGGGGTCTCCACCACCTCCCTTGGCATCCAAGTCCTCAGAACTTGTTAATAACCTTACTTCTCAGAATTGGTTAATAGCTATTACACTGAAGGTTATTTTATTGTAATTTATTCTCATCTTTGCTACTTTTCCTTTTTTTTTTTTTTTTTTTTTTT
>JANHGN010006690.1:0-18413 GCA_024605025.1 Megaceryle maxima | reverse complement strand
TTTTTTAATAATTTTTTAATTATTATTTTTTATTTTTCAAATATGTTAAGGACAAAATGAACTAGAAAGTTACTTAGCATATGTTCTTCCAAGCACGTAAAATTGCCAGGAACTACCTAATTTCTGGCCAAATTAGTTGCACAGTTTGAGTTGGAAAAAAAGTACATGTAGCTGACACAAAATTAAACAGCTTCTGTGTGCAGCTGATCTTTGGGGATTCTTGCTTGAAAATTCCGAGCTAATGGAACTACCACATGTGTTGGCTACCAAAATGCATCTTGTTATTTGTTGCTATGGTCATTGCCTATGGAAAATTTTCTGCCTGATGTTAAAACATAGCACTTCTTTCTGTAAACCTGGTAAGGAGAACTGGAAATTTCCTTACTAAGACACATTATTATAGCCTTGGGCTGTATTTTAACATGATGTGCTCTAAGTTCACATATGCCATCTTTTTTAAACATGTAATTGTACTCCTTTGCAGTTGAAACACTCTGTGCAGTAATGACAATATGCAGCAAAATTTGGTTCTTTTGATTTTTTTTTTTTTGGTTCTCTCCAACATGCGTCAGTATTTAATAAGTGACATCAGGTTCTTTGAGGAAAACTTGCTTTTAAAGAAAACTGTTTGGATGTTGCAATCCATGATGATGTAGATAACTTGTCAAATCCTTGCTACTAGAGTGAAAAACACATACAATACTTTTGGAAGCTGGATATGTGGATTAGGCAGAGAAATACAGAAGTCATTCAAAATGTGCTGCTTTTGAGGAGTATAAAAGGAACATAGCTTTTTCCTCTTGAATTCTTAACTGATAGGAAAACTGTAAGCAATAGGAGAACTAGAACTCTTCACTCTGCTAGTCATGGTCCTCCAGGGAGCATCTGATCATTACTGTGCACCTTGTATTGCCTTTTATACAATGTGATTTATTTTTAAGAATCTACCAAGTAAAAATGGCAATCACTCAGTATTTATTTTTCATGCATATATATAGCAAGCAGAAAAGAACATAAGTAATGTGATATTGAATTAGAACATCTGTCCATCATTCCTGCTATTTTAGTGCCTTGCAGTGACCAGTAGTAGGCACTTAATATAAGTTTGATAGAAATAGAGTATGCTTAACCTTCTCACTTCCCTGGAATGAGTCCTTCATTTACAACAATCAGCAGTTGTAAGCATTTCCTGAACTGTGGGTCTGTCTCATCTGGACTATCATGTTATGTAGCCTTGGATGCATCTAGTCTCCATGAGAATTTTTTGATGCCTTTTGGAACCTTTTGGACTCTTGACCTCCACAACTTCCTGTGATAATGAGTCCCAAAATTTAATTTTGCATGAGATTTAATTATGTGTGAAAAATTACTTCCTTTGGTTGTTTTGAACTTTCTGCCTGCTAAATAAATTGGGTATTCCCTGATTATTATATGAAGGAAGACAGGGAACAGTGCTTCTCTATTCAATTTCTCCACATATTTAATATTTTATAGCCCTCTAGCACATCTCACTTTTGTTATCTTGTCCAAAATGAAGAGACATCTCTTTTTGAATTAAAATAACTTCATATCTTTGTTCAAAGATGTGCAAGGATATGTAATGATGGAATGGTGAAGGTGATGCTGTTCTTTATGTTAATAACTCACACTAAAATGACTGTGGCTCCATTCCTTTTCCAAATTAGTGTGACTTCTGTCCAGCCAGTCCTTCTAACACTGGGCTATTTTAAAGTGAGTGTCTATTTAGTTATATGCATTTCTCAACATATCCTCAACCAGGCAATTTCCATGACTAGTGCATGACTTTACCTTCAGACATTCTGGTTAAATTTCCACTCTGGAATTACTCTGTCTCCTTTACTTTCCTTTCTTTAGCCTAAAACTGGTATACTTATCTATGACTTTTTTTTTCCTAATCTAAGGATTAAAAAGTGCCATTTAGTCACTAGACATCATCTGACCCAGTAATTACTAAAGCTACACTGTGTCTTCATGACCAGCTTAGATATTAACAGGGGAGTAGTGCAAGTACCTGACTAACAGAATTCACACCTACAGAAAATGAGATTTCTATGGCAGCTGTTATGTGCCATACAACAAAGACATCTGAGTCATGTGATTTGCAGCAGGCAGCTGCTTTGGGCATTGCTGTCAGTCTGAGGCATGTCTCAGTCCGAGGAGTTGTGGGAACCAACAGAACCAAAACTTCTATTAAAAGTAATGTTCATGGAGAAGTAACTCAGATCTCAGATGTGCTGTGTTTTCTTGTATTTCAAACAGCGCTCTCTTTCATTACCAAAATAATCATAACTGCAAGAAATCCTATTTTTATCATATGAATGCTTTTACCCTGTTTTGATTAAGCATTATATTTTATTATAACATTCAGCAATCCTTTTCTGTTAACACTTTCCAGGTGTATACAATATGTTAAAGAGAGCAAGTGGCAGGGGGCAGACAGTCACTATCTCAGTGACATTAAAACATACTGATAGCTTGACAAAGTGAATGTCTCTGGGCTTTGGCTTTTGTTATATTCTCGGGCCAGGTTCTCTAGGTTTTGCCAATCTCTTGGTGATTCTTGATCACATTCCATCAAATTGGGGCCAAGTTTTAAGTACTCTGGAAGCTGGACTTGGTTCAAACTTTAGAATAATTATATTTTGGGACAGTATTTCTATAAAACTTACTTTTATTCAGCCAGAATTTATTGGATATTTATGAGTTTTGTTTCTAGTTCCATCCTATTTGAATGGATCTATGTAACTGGAATCTGAAGCTGATGAATGCATATGATTACGGAAAGAAAAAAAAAAAAAGGCTTAGTTTATCTAATAACACTAGCTGGTTTTGCCTATTTCCATGAAGCAAAGAGTGAGAGGAGTAGTTTTCTTCCATTCTACATTGCAAAATTAACAAGGTTCAGGGATCCGTTGTAGTATAGTAGTTTTCTGGTAAACAGAGATGAGGTTCTAATAGGATCACATTGTGATCTTAGGTTGTTATGTGCCTACAGGGGCAAACATATGTATTGTACACCTGCCCTGTCTGTATGAATCTCTCCACAGTCCTCCTACACTATCTAGAAAGAATGTAGCACACATGTTAGAAAACATCTGAGATCTATTTTGGAGTGGAACATGTAGTTCTCTCTCACACAGCATTTGGAATGGTTTACCTCTTGCATGTTAAAACGTTTCTTGCTCAGAGAGAGGTCACATAGACCAGCAAAAGACAATTTGACTGAAGGCCTACATCTGAAGGAGGGCGTGCAATTGCAGAAGTTCACAATATTGTTACCTATGGGTAAGTTTCTGGGTGACTTTTCACCGGAGTTTTTCTATTTAGCCTGAAAACACTTTCTGAAATAACAAATAGACTCCAGAAATCTAAAATGTAGTCTATGTGAAAGTCCATGATGTGTTTAGTGTAAGTGAAATGGAGCAGCTTGGATGTGAGAAGGCACAAGGACCTATAGAGCTGGGGCCAGTATGCACTAAGGGTTGCTGCTAGTGTAGAGGGAGGACATAGCTGGTCCAAAGGACACATAAAGGATCACAAAGGTCTTATAGGAAGTGATAAATTAATTTTTGTCTGCTGATTTAAGTCAGTTTGCAAGAGCAGGGTTCTTTGACATCACAATTTAAATCAGAAGCAAACAATGGAAATTTCTCAAGATACTTTTTTAATGCAACCTGTATTTCTCAATTTGCTTTGCAAGTTACCTATGAAAAATTGTTTTTTCAGATATAGATGCAATATTTATTTAGGAAATTTGTTGATGTTGACCAGTGGCTTTTGCAAGAATGTTTATAGTGTCTGATCCTAACAGCAGTTTCAGTTTAAATCAAGAGGATGACAGGTCTAGTTCTTTGAAAATATCTTACATAATTGCATTTTGAGGCTTTGGGATGGTAATTAATAAATACTTTCAATATTTTAAAATAACCATTTCCTCATGAAAGGGACAGTAACATTTTGAAGCCTAATATTAAATGACATTTAATCTTATTAGGACAGCTTTTGAGATTTACAGATGCATACATGGTTATATATAGGCATGAATACAAATTATGGAGCCCCATCAGGCTGAAAAATTTCATAATTTAATATTTCTTTCCCCTGTCAGTGAACATTACACTACCTTGTTATGCACATACACCCAGACTGTACATTAGATGACTTTGCCTTAACTGTAAGCCCTCAGTAATTAACTGTGGATTTCTTGAAGGTGCAATTAAACTGTATTTAGTGCTTAGGGATATGGTTTAGTGGAGATCTTGACAGTGTGAGGTTAATGATTGGACTCGATGATCTTAAAGGTCTGTACTGTAATTGCTGAAGGTGCTACTTGATCTGCTCTTTTATGTGAACACAGAAACTACTCAGGTAAAAATGTAATAACTTGGCCATGTAACCCCAGCAATGAGAGAAAGTTTCTATTCTCTAGAGCACAGTTTGGAAATTCACCTGTGCTGTAATTTTCTTTCAGGTTCAGCACTAATATGCTGGAAAGTATAGGTGGCTGATGCTTCAGTTTTATTCCAGCATGTGTTTCAGGAAATGTCAGTGTTAAATTAATAGTACTTATGATGAGATTACCTGTTTTTGATAATGTTACTTAAACTTTACTCTGACATTTGTGCTTTGTAATTCAGAATTGGATTATCTTAAATACATTATTCATTACAAAAGGAAGAATACTCCTCTGCTTCCAAGACCACACAATGGCTTCTGCATATCCCAAGTGGCACTAGATGCCTATGTGAGGACAAGTGAATTGAATCATTTGTACTGGTGAAAAGAATGAAAATGTTTTCCTTTATTTTGGAGAGATGTATTATTTGAGAAACACAATCATGTAAAACATGTTTACTTTCTGACACATATTTTATTCCCATGTCTTCATCTCTACTTTGAACATAAGCTCCTGGAAAATAAGTAAGCTGCTATCCTTCAGTTTTCAGGAGGAAGCCTTCAACTCACAGTGTAAGCACAGTAGTCACAAGCCTTACTGCCTTATCCAAAGTCAGCAGAGTTATAGCTGTTCTATTGCCTAATGAGAGAGGTGTTTGGGGAGAAGACTTGTGAGAAACTGACGGGAAGCTCATCTGGAGTCCTAGGCAATCTACCCTAGAGGTACTACATAGTCAGTTCTGTTGATATATTGGATCCCCAGACATATTAAAACAGTTGGAAAGACTCCAGTAGACTCCAACAGGCTTACATCAGGCAATTATGATTGCTGGAAGACTAGAAATTGATGGGGTTTTACTTTAAGTAGAAGTTCTTTTGAAATCAATGTAAAATGATATGGAAGTATCTTAGCAGATATTCATCTTAGTGACATATGTGTGGTTTCCCCTAAGTACTGCTATTTCTAAATATTGAGGAGTGAATTGACTCAAGGTTTAATCAAATATTTCCTTCTGAGTCAGGCGGGGATGTAAGCTGTGGAATGTAAAAGTGCGAGGGAGCTGTGGCACGAGACTGCAGCTGTCTGTCTTGTGCACATGGAGTGATGCACTCACTGACCCCTCCAGGCACCGGGCTAGTTCCTAAAATACTCTCAGTCTTGCATTTCCTCTAAAAGAGTTTCCTTAGTATTGACAAATTGATTGTCTGACCATGGACAATTGCAGATGTAATTTTCATTACTTAGTAAATTTAATTTTATTTTGTTATTTCATTTTATTTTAATTTTTACAATCTCAATCAAGTCTTAACATTCTGTAGTCCCTGAATGCCAGGCTAGTATCCAGATTCCTCACCTATCTGTGCCTGAAGCCATGAATTAGTGTGGACTTCTCTGTGGCCAGCTGGGAATAGCTCACAACATGTAAATGGTATGTTAGAAACAATTATCCATGCTTCATTTTCCCCAGGGTATTCTGAGCCTTTGCGCTTAAACATACGAACTGCCTTACTGAACTCAGTGAAAATACAAGCAAAAGGTTTAGGATTGAGCCATTTGTAATAGTTTGGTCTTCAGGGCTTTCTAATTGATTTATTTTTGTTTATAACATGCTGTAATTTGGGCAGTATATAAAACACTTCTGATGTAATATTAAAAGATGAAATTGTGGTTTTGGACTATTACTGACTAGAAATTTTCAAATTCAGAAATAAATATACTGAAGTCAGAGTCAATCCAGAAAGCAATCACATAGGCATGTAGTGGTTTTTTTTCTGGCCAAGCACTGTAGTCTTCCTATACTGATGCTTTGTGTTCATGTTTAGAGTTTCCCAAATGGGCAATAACTTCTAACAAGAGAGATTCTTATTTCTATACTTTATAGACTGTCCAGCTCTCTCATGAATACCATGAAGACGTTTTGCTGAACAAAAAAAGGTGAAGTCGTGATCCAGCAGTGACCTTTTCAAATGGTTTTGTCTATACTGGTCTGCCATATATATTGTACAGCACGCAGAGAGTTAATACAATTTCATATCACGTATGCTGACTATAAAGAATCAGTGTTGACATTCATGACTGCATATTTCTATAAGGAATTACTTCAGTTATTGCCTTTGTCTCCTATTAGTTTCCTTTTTGCCAAGAAGCATGTTTTTTTTCAAATGAATTGATAATTTTTTTCCAACACTTATTTTGTTTAGCTAAATTTTGAGGCCCTCTTAATAATCTGGAAAGGAATCTTGGCAAGAAACAAAACAGATCTTGAATTAGTTGTATGAGTTCATTTTTACACTCCTTTAAAAAGACCAAGGAAACATTTTAAACAAGTTCAAAGAGGGTAGTAGAACATTTGCTGCAGATGTGACTTTATGGCATGTGACTGGAAATGAACAGTAATGCAAAATGTACATTTCGACTATCAAATGTCAACAACTGTGTTTCTTATTGGTTTTAAGGGTGTTTTTTCCCTTGCTTTATTTCATGGCATGTATTGATTGCATTTAAGAGGATGGATTGACTCTAGGTTTTTGATTATTTAGGGTTTATGTGACCTTAAATCTGCCTTGAGTGTTAAGTGTTCATTATGCTTCACTACAGATTTCATTCAGCTGCATTTATTTTAATATGTTATGCAGTATTTATGGGTTATAATAGCACATAGCTCTGTGAACAGAGTTCAGTGCTGTTGGATCTCCTGCATTTGTGTCTTGGACAGATATTTAGTAAAAGCAGAGCTGATGCTGCAACCTTGAGGCATTAAAAAAAAATCTGTCTTCTGTTGATCTGCTTATTTCCACCAACTTCATGAGCTCTTTGCCCAGTTTTACTTACCATGAGATCAAAAGTTTGTGGGTAGGACTGACAATATACCATAGAACACTGAATTTTATTTTTTTTCCATAAGTATCCAGACAAAAGAATAACACACCAGTACTGAGCCTTATCTTGCTGTTATATGTCCATTCCTCTCTTCAGATTTTGGCAATCAATGGCTTAGGGATTTCCTGAGCTAGAGGCAGCATCTGGACCATCATATTTTAATAGCCACTGGTGGACCCTTTCTCCATGAATTTCTCTAGTATCTTCTTTAACTCTGTTTATGCTTTTGGCCTTAACAACATCCTGTGGCAGTGAGTTCCAAAAAGTAATTATGTGTTGTGTGAAAAAGTACTTCCTTTCGTTGATTCTTAAATACTTGTTATGGGCAAAGTGCGTTCTCTGCTGAGTGATAACACTGATTTCTCTACTGCTCTGGGAAGCAATCGCACCCTGGATGATAGGTGATCCCAGCAGTAGGCCAATGTGGTTATATGTGGGCATCAGTGAGAAGAGTGACAGGAGACAAGAGAAGTGTTTAGTGGCCCCAAGTTTATTAGACTTTGTTCTGTTGTGAGACTGTATGTAAACACATTATACCCTTACACAGCAACTGCTCTGTTAGTTCATTTATTGATGATGTTTAACAAAGTGGACAAGTGTTTACTGTAGGTTCTTCCTCTTGCCTTACTCTGCAAATTAACTGAAATATAAACTCGAAATTACCATACATGGTTAGATGCAAGTTCCCATTGATCTGTGTTTAACAATGTACAGTTAATATATTATGCACTAAACACTTGCGTTTGCAACATAGAAACGTTGTTGTCTGACCCACAAGATGTACTTAATGTGTCACAGACTTCAGGGTCATTTTTTTCTGGCCAAGAGCTTAGAACTAGCAGCAGCCTCACAGGATGTCATTATCAAACCATGCCCCTAAGCATCAGGAACAGTCCCTTCTGTTACTTAAGATGTTTTATTTAGTAATAAACTCTTTACCGGATATGCTGACTTAATTGGAATTGCTAGTTACTTAGAACTTGGGCTTTTTACTTACACAGCAAAATAAGGATATAGGGAATTGTAACCCAACGTTAATAAAGAAATCACGTAGGAAAAATTTTGACCAGCTAGATCTTATTCGCATCAGCAATGTTAGCAACAATGGCATTAAGAATCAGCTGCCAACATTTTTAAGCATGTTTCCAGACAGGTTTTGCCATCTAAGATAAGCTCCCTGTCTTTATAATTTGACTGTAATAAGTAACAGGATGACTCAGGTTAAGACTCAGGAATTTCCTACCCATAGCTGCAAGGGTAGGCATAATAAAAATATACTGCAGGTTATACAATATTTTCATCTTAGTATACCTGTAGCATTGGCTATGCTTCTTAGGGATAGGTGAAAAAAGTTATCAGGTCAGAACAGTTGCAAAATGGGAGAAAAGTATCATTGGTTTGGACTTGTATGTAGTGATCAAATTTTATTTTGGGCTGCTTCAAGTATGTGAGGACAAAGGGGTTACACCTGGGTTAAAAACAGTCATAAATGTTATTTCTTTGACCTAGACTTTGTATGCCCTTCACAATTGGTGGAATTGCGTTGAATTTGTGCACAATGCTCGCTGTATGTACCTTGGTTTTTTTCAATTTATGTTAATATATATTTATTTCCATGCTTGGAAAATAACCTAGATGATAAATAAATATTACAATGCATATTGTCCCATTAAAATAAAATCTATGAGCAATTGAATTTGTTATGCTGTGAAAACAGAAGCTGGGCTCCCCTTGAGGCTTGGTAGAGTTCTTTTTGCACATCTAAAGACAAAAATGTATCCAAACCCCCTTAAAAATATTGCAGCATGTACATGTACTTGTGATATGTACAACAGACACTTTAAAAATATTCAGATTTTAAATAAAAATCAAGAAATTGCTGTATTAGGAAGAGTAGGGAGAGCAAATAACAAGATTTATTGGAAAATATTTGTTAAGTGTTCAGGACAGGCTTAAAACTTCTAGCCATATGGACAACATATGTATGCATCTGCTGAAAACAATATGTAGTTTCCACTGTCCAGGCACATATAGTTTATTTTGTAAATGCATGCTTATGCCAATAATGGTAAGGCATAATTCCTCATATAAGTGAAACACCAAGTTATTTGTTTATTGACCAAAATAAGTGGGAAGAATCAGCACTTGCATTGGCATCCCATATGACTCACTTTCTGAGCCCCATTTTTTAATAATTGAGAATAACTGAGGGAGATGCAGTAAGAAAAACCATCATGTTTGTTAATATATGCTAAAAATGGAGGAAAATAAATAGGCTTTTGAAAAGATAAAATTTTGCTAGGGGATGTGGGTTTGGATTTTTTTTTGTTTTGTTTTTAAATAGTGGATATCTTTGTGCATAGCTTTTAAACTTAAAGTTATGGATTGGGTTCTTTTTTGTAAACTGTTGCTCCTACAAATGTGTCATGACTTGAGAGATGTACATCATGACTTTAACAGCAGTTTCTGAAATCTTGCTCCTGGAATGGACTATTTCTGAAACAAAGATGAATTTCAAGACATAATCCTGATTTAGATTATTTTCAAAATTATTTGAAGGGTACCTGATATATTTTGAAAGGTAGCTGATATATTTTGAAAGGTAGCTTGTCACTCTTAGCAGAAATTTGACTATTATTTAATTTGTTGAAGGGTAATTTCACACAATATAGAACTGTTTCATGCTGAGGTAGAAAGAACTGCTGCAATCTGTTGCAGCATCCCTAGGCTGACTGGTACTCTACCATCACATCAAGTCATGTCAGGAGATACATAGCTAATAAACAGTGTGGACAACCTGGAAAACAACCCTCCACATGCTTATAGCCATGATTATCTACTTTTGGGTTATACATATTTCTCAGGGGATTTGGAAAAGATGTAAGTAGACACTCTTAGATGTAAGAACAAGCTGCAGATCTGTGGCAAGCAGGACTGTGGTCTAGCTGAGTGGACCTGATAACAGGTGGTGGAAGACAAAAATCTGAAACTGAACTGGAACAGAGCTGTTGTGATAAGCAGGATTAATACTGTCTTCCAACTGGGTGACTAAGATGGGACCTTTGGAAAAGACAATTAGGAAGTTTCCCAGCCATCACTGTAGAAAGCTGAGATCTGACCAAGACCCTGGAAGAGAGCTTGGATCCACACTGAACCATCTGTTGACACATAAGTACCTGCTGCTGGGAGGCAAAGATCACATGAACTGTAAGGGAATGTTTGTGTTTGGTGAAACCTCAGTAGCTGGAACAAACATTTATTTGGATTTGTCTCCATGGGCAAGGGTGTAGTTCTCATTATTGTGTTTAAAGACTCATTTTAGTTTTCTTCCTCACTGAAGAACAAGGCTAAAAACAATTCACTGCATGGAAATTAAGAAAGGAATTGCTGTGATAAACAGTTTTCATTATTATGGTTGTAGGCTCAATACTTACATTATTTTTAGGTTTAAGCCTCTATTTCTAAGATTTTAAAACACAACCACCATGCAAAGCTTGCACCAGTGTGGCTTAGCTGTTAGCTGTATTACTGCTGAGAAGAAAAATCTAAGAAATAAATTCAAGATTTTTTTTTTTTTAACCTAGAAGGAGATGGGTTTCATGTATGCTTTGACCTCCTCTCCTGTTGAACACTACTTGACACCTTTCTTTGACAACATTTTAGAGATGACAAGGCTTAGTACAAGTTTCATTGTTGTCAGATGAACCCCTGTAGACTTACTGACTTGCAGATGAACACTAACGCTGTTTTACTACAGCTTTTGTTTTAAGCATCCTTCTTCATTAGACTGCATGGAAATTAATTTAGATTTAGAAATTCCTTGATAAAAAAGTCCCTACTCATATAAATCTGAAATCTCAACTGAAGCAATTTGAGTACATAATATTAAAAATTGTCCTTTAAAACAGGAAGTTGAAACTCTACCGTGTTGAAATGAAGGTCTCTGCTGAGAGTTTCAGGTGGAGAGTCAGATCTGCTCATGAGAGCAATTGGATCAGTATCTTCTGCATTGGTCTTGCATCCGATGATGGATTGATCAATACAGTCCTATAGATAAACTACTCAGAAATAAGAAGCAATGATCTAACGATCTCCATGAAACAGTTCATTCAGCCATTTTTAAGAATACATTGCCATCTGGTGTACAACATTTTGAATTTCTTTGTCTACTAGTTAAAATCTAATGTCCTTTTGCAAAAAATCTTCCATCATTTGAAATGAGTTTCCTGGAATCAACCTGTTGACCTTAGTGAACTCAAACCTACTAAAACTTTCAATGCAAGTGTGTTGTAAGGTTTTCTGAACCTTTGCGAGTTCATGCAATGGAAACAATACATTTGAATTGTTACAGATGCTAGTTACATTTAGGACCGATTAGTTACCCGTGTGACTGAAATCTCTCTCTTGTTTTTTTTTTGTAAGCTGAGAGGAAAGTGAACATAATCTTACAAAAATAAATTGTGCTTACAGTAATAAGACAGTCACTGCACTAAGGTGCAGTATCTTTATTGGTGTATCTTGTGCAAAGGTTAAGTTTAAAAAGAGAGGCAGATCTCCATCCCAGATTTTGTAGCTTTTAGGGGCTAGTTCTCTGGTTTTAAGTAAAAGTTTGATTCCCAATGTCTAGTTTGATTAAATTTCATCTGTAAAAAAAAAGAAGTGGTTAACAGCAGATTTTGAATAGTTACTTTATTTTGGTCTCATAATAAGCAGCTAGCTCTTTAGGGTATGTCTTCAGCTCTTCCTTAAGGGTTGATCAAGGGTGATCATGGTATTATGGGAGCTAGTAAAACTGGCTCCTCAAATATTACATTTGTCACAAGGTAGGCATCATACAATTATTTTCCTGCTAAAAATACAGGCAGTCTGAGAAAAAACAAATTAAAACAACCAAAAAAATGGCTCGCTTAAATGTGTACATTTCTCTGAAGTGGAAATAAATATTTAAAATGTCTTAAATGCAAACAAAACCCACATTGCCCCCTGAAACCCAGCCTACACCCACCCACAATTATATTCAGTCTGTTGCGAAATGGAGCAGTCTCTATTTCAAACTTGATTTGGGGATTTGTTCTGAATCTGTTAAAAACTTCATTAGGATAATTAAAAAATATATTTATTTAAACTTGCCTTTTTTAACAGATGCTTGGGTACATTTTAGGTAAACTAGTAGAGTGACTTTCTGACAGTAGTGGTGTTTGCTGCTCTCTGCCTCTGCAGTGTCTAGTACAATGTGATCCAACTCGCCTTGGTCATGGACTGCCATGCTAATAAACACGTTTAATACTAATCTTTCTTATCTTGGGTTCCTGAGGACCGCTTTTTCTCTTCTCATGGAATCGGAGGAACAAACACATGAGGTTATTGGGTCAGGCTCTAGTCCTTCTAACAATGAACTTTGATTTGTTTAATTCCTCTGTCAGGATTTGTTTGCCTTTACATAATTACTTCCAGGCTTATCTGTGATAACTTAATGGCTTACTTTTGTTGTGACCTTTTTGGTAAGGTTGTGTATTAAAAAAATGTACTGATTGCTTAAGAGGATGTGGGCAGTATTATAGAAGACATTTGTTTGATTAAATGGTGATTAAAAAGAGAATGTAATTAAAAATATTGTTATGACCAGCTCTTATTTGGTATGACTCTTGTGGAGCTTAAAGGTCAGGCTATGCTATTGCTTAGAGTCATTATTACTATTTATTTTATTTATGCTAGTGTAAGCACTGCACAAATAAAAACCTACCAAATGGTTCTTATGGTCCCTTTACAAAAAATATGGTAACATTCTGGTGAATTGTATTTTAAAACTCTTCCCATTTTTAAGCCTGAAGTTGCTCACTGCAGTAGAAAGCTGATCCTTAAAAGTAGTTTTCCACATAGAGGAATGTTTTGGCACATGTTGCAAAAGCTAGAGTTGCTTTGATTTTTCTACATTCTGTTTTGGGCTAATTAAAACTTCAAGGGAAGCTAGTCCCTGCTGTGTGTGAGGATATAAAGACAGGCTTGCACAAGTGTGAGGAAAACAGTGAATATTTGCACCTCCTAATGAAAGAAGGAAGACTCTCTAGATCCCCATCTCACTATGACAGGTTTATCTTATCCCTGTTAAACTACACTTTGCACCTGATTGCTGATGAGTCAGGAAAAGAAGGAAAAAAAAAAACCTTGATACAAATTAGAGAGTTGTTTAATTATACATGTAAGGTAAAAAAAAAAAAAGCTAAAGCTGTCTGATTGGGCAAAATAATCAAGAAAAAAATGTCAGTTTTAACATCAAGTATAGATGTTTATTTCTGCATCCTCATCAGGCTGATTTGCAACATTATCACTGATTCTATGATCACTTTATAATTTTGAAATAAGACATGTCTGTGTTTTTCCAATATATTTGCAATCATAGCAAGTTAATCAAGAGACAAACTGATTCATTTTGTTTTCTCACTGAACTGCCTTTATATCTGCGACAGAGGCTAAAGCTGGAAGCCCTGAAATTATGATTTCTGTTTCTACCCTTTTCTTTTTAGTAATTTTTAATAAATTTAAAAATTCTTATGAAGCTTTGCAAACTATCACACATGCTTGCAACACC
This sequence comes from Megaceryle maxima, assembly GCA_024605025.1. Classification (NCBI taxonomy): domain Eukaryota; kingdom Metazoa; phylum Chordata; class Aves; order Coraciiformes; family Cerylidae; genus Megaceryle; species Megaceryle maxima. Next base: position 4,527 of record JANHGN010006690.1, on the reverse strand, counting down.
TACCTTGAACAATGGTCTCAAGAGACATGGAAAATTGAAATGACATGTCCATCCAGGATTTTGTTCCCTAAATTGAAAAACTTCTAGATCTTGGAATAAGCTAATTGCTTTTTTTCTTTCTAATCTTTTGTTATTTTAGTTGTTGTTATTATTATTTTGTTCCTACATAGTTTTCAGGGGGAAAATGTTTTTAATTTACCTCATTATGTTCTCAGTGAAGAGTAGCTATTTGTGCTTCTCTGTCAAAGATTTGTAATCAGCCTTAAATGGCAAGGTAGTTCAGTTAATTTGTTTGGATTTTCAACCAAATAAAAGTCTTAATGAGTCTGAGTCTGATAATATTAAAAAGAATAGTAGTTATTCTGCAGGCTTAATGTCAAACTTGGATTCCCTTTTTTGTTTTACTTGTGCAGTTAGCTATAAATTCATCTTGATCTGTGTTTGTAAAGAACTTTAATATTGCAGCGCTGTTCCTAATCTGCTGTGCTTGTGCCAGATCTAGACCTCTCCTCATCTATATTTCTTCTGGAGTTAAAATCCTAATTCAGGCCAGCTGCTTAAGTAGCTAAAGTCTAGTTTTCTTCAGCCAGTGAAAAATAGCAAATAGTAGTAAACACCCAACTGTGGATGTGGAAGATTGGCAGTTGGGTCTCTGCTATAAACCAAGCATGAGCTGTACCAGCTGCAGCAGGTATTCACAAGCCAGATGAAACTCAAATATTTCTGTGCTGACCTTTGGCTCTAAGTATGCTCTGAACAAATCTGTAGGCTTGAGCTCCACTAACAAATCGGGTGTTTTCTATAATGTTACATCTGTAAAGGACAGTAACTATGAATTGCTTGAGATGTTCCTTAGTGGAAAGTGTACCTTTCAGTGTGACTTGAGAGGACAGCAGCTTTGAGACCGAAGCTAATGCAACTTTGTCTCTTCCTTTCTCTCCTGCTCATTTTCTGTTTGGAGAAGTACATGATGTGAAGTTCAGATGTGAATATAGAGCAGTTTGATTCATCTCTTCTTTCCATTTACATGCAGGGCTGTTGGCTAATCCTCATCTGAATGTTAACTGCTATCTCTTGATGCTAACAAAAGCCCAGAGGTACCTGGACAAACTTGAGAAGTAGATCCATGCAAACCTCATGTGATTCAACAAGGCCAAGTGCAGGATCCTGCAGCTGTGTGAGGGTAACGCCTGGTATCAATACAGGGTGGGGGATGAAGGGATTTAGAGCAGTCCTGCCAAGAAGGACTTGGGAGTACTGGTGAATAAAAAGCTGGACATGAGACAGCAATGTGTGCTCATAGTCCAACAGTATTCTGGGCTGCATCAAAAGAAGTGTGGCCAGCAGGTTGAGGGAGGTGCTTCTGCGGCTCTACTCCATTCTCTTGAGACCCTACCTGAACTACTGTGTCCACATCTGAAGCCATCAGCACAGGACTGACTTAGACCTGTTGGAGCAGGTCCAGAGGAAGGCCACAAAAATTATCAGAGGGCTGGAAACACCTCTCATGTGAAGACATGCTGAGAGTGTTGGGGAATGTTCAGCTTGGAGAAGACTCCTGGGGAGACCTTACTGTGGCCTTTCAGTACTTACAGGGGTCATATAAGAGAGATGGAGACAGACTTTTAAGCAGGGCCTGTTGTGACAAAACAAGGGGTAATGGTTTCAAAGTGAAAGAGGGTAGCTTGAGACTAGATATAAGGAAGAACTATTTTTACAGTGAGGGTCTGTACCACTGGTCCAGGTTGCCCAGAGAGGTGGTAGCTGACCCATTCCTGGAAACATTCAAGGTCAGGTTGATGGGGCTCTTATCTAGTTAAAAATGTCCCTGCTAACTACAAGGGCATTGGACTAGGTGACCTCTAAAGGTCCCTTCCAACCCAAAGTATTCTATAATTCTCTGATTTTCCCATGTGCCTCCAGTGATTCCACTTGCCTCTCAGCTATGGCATATACAGGGATGTAAAGACAAAAGTTCAGATATGGGAGTTTCAGGTGCTTTTCATATCTTTGTTTCAGGATCAGCGAGAGTTTACAAGAGAGCCACAGAGGCGAGGGGGGGCTGGTTATGGCTTTCATACCCAAAACAGAGATATTTTATAACTCAGTAGCTCTTTGAAGATATTTGATTTTATTGTTGTTTTTACATTTCTTTGCTGGATTTAGCGTAAATACTTATACCATTGTGTCACTTGAAGAAAGGTGGGCTTGAGCCAGACAGGATCAGAAAATAAATTTCCCTGACGTTTTTAGTTACTAGGGACCCCATGGAGGGGAAAAAAAATAGTGCAACAAACACATGGCGTGGATAACCTTACTCTAGTATTATTTTTATTTTTACTTCAATAATAATCTTCCAATGTAGTATATGTAGCATATTTCTTTTACTGCTACTTTCAATATAAATATAAATACATATAGAAACAACTGAATAAAACCTAGAGTAATATTAATCACCTCCTCTAGATCCCAAGCTATCCTCTGTGTAGGTGCCCAGGTGCTGGCAGGAGCGGTTTCACGGGTGGTCTCTGTGAGGAGCAGGCAGGGCTGCCCTGTGTCAGACACAGCAGTTTCCAGCTGGCTCCAACTGACCCACCACAGGGCACAGCAGATCCCAGCAGCCAAGGTGGTGGTGCCTCTGGGGAAGAAAGGGCAAAGCCACTGGGGGACACACATGGAAAGAGAGAAAGGGAGAGAGAGGAGCCTAGAACTGAGGTGGGAACCACAGAGAGAATAGCAAGGTCAGAGGAATAGGCGTTGTTCCATGGCAGAGCAGGCACATCCCCAGAGGGACTGCACCCCCCACCCCCCCCCCCATGCTGGAGTGCAGGAAAAGTGAGAATAGGAAAAAGCAGTGTAGAGGAATCACTATGCACTGCCCCCCATCCTTGGTGTCACCTGTCACCTCATCAAAGGAACTGATGTGACCTCTGATGAGAACAAGGGAGGAGGAGAAGTGAGTGGAGGGAAGGAGTGAAATGGAGACCAGATATAGGGGAGAGGTGCTTGAAGTGAAGGGAAAAGAGGAGATTTTTTTTTCTTTTCCCCTAAGTGCTTTGATGACTATATTTTTTTGTTTCCCAATACCTGTCAGTAATTAAATGTTCGTTTCAATTGACAGTACATTAAGTTCCCCAGGTAGAGTCTGTTTTTCCAATGACAGTGTTTGGTAATTGATCTCCCTGTCTTATTCTCAACCAATAAGCTTTCTCACTCCTGTTTTCTCCCTGGTCCCATGGGTGTGGGGGAAATAAACAAGCAGCTGTGTGGGACCTTAGCTGACAGCTGGGGTCAACCCACCACACAAACCCTTTCCTAATGACTGTTTCTGTGACACCAGGGTCTCTTACACCTTAATCCTGAGGGTGAGTTCTTGTGGCCAGAATGTGGCCCAGTTGTGAGGTCATTGAGGGATTTCTGAAGAATAACACCTACCTAGTCAGTGAATAAAATGTCCAAGTTGGATAGGCCTGAACTGTGATTTTTCATATTTGGATATGGATCAGAATGACCTCTTTTCTGCTGAATTCGGGGCTCCATGATCTAGTGTTGGCCCTCCTCTGTGCACAGTCTTTGTGGATTTAAGTTGCAATTTTCTTTATTGCTTGACTGTGGGAATGTGGAAGAACAGTGCAGGAGCTCTCTTAGATTCCTGTCACTTTACTCCAACAAAAGCTCCCAGCACAGCTTTTCAAGGTATACTTCAAGATCAGGACTGTGACTGTATCTGTAAATACAATAATATATCATATCTTAGGACTGACAGTTCTGATTTTACTGCCTTTGACAGCCCAGCTAAGAGGAAAACTAATGACCGGCTATGGTACTATTACGATGTCTTCTGATTTTTGAGTTGTAAAAGTCTCATCTCATTGTACACTGGAGAAAATATTTTTAAAGTTGGGCGTCCTGAATGTAAAAATCTACAAGTAACTGGGAGGATTTATGAAAGCACTGTACCATTATTTGGAAGAGGTTTTCAACAGTGTATAGGTATACTGTCTTTTAGTCTTCTGCATTTTGACAGCAAACTATCACAGACTTTTCCTTGAACTGACAACTATTACTTTGGGTTTTTCCTCCAGATTGCCTGATATTATGCCTCTTTGGTATGTACCTGGTATGCCTTAAGTATATTCTGAAGTACTTCAATAGATAAAGTTATGGTATTAAACACATCCAATATTAATTTTTTTTCCAGAGAAATACTTAAAGATTTCTGAAGTGAACCTATTTTGTTGATAATTGCATAACAATTTGCTTTTCCACAGTGCAATAATTTTTTATCTTCTGCTTAAAGCAGCGTGGGAGAACCTTGCCTGAAGACAGCCTATGAGACATTTTGCCCACTAGATGGCAGAAGACACTTTGGACCAGAATATTCTGCAATTTATACAAAAATTGCGATTTTTGTATTTAAATCCTGGGTTTTGCCCACAAATGTAATTATATTTATTGAAAGTATTCCTTTGAGTATATAGGACCACTCTCTCTGCAAATAAATGTTAAAATTAAATCACAAAGGTT
>JANHGN010006689.1:35173-49935 GCA_024605025.1 Megaceryle maxima | reverse complement strand
GAGGGACAGCCAGTGCTGACCAGTGTCCCTGTCATACAGCCCCGCAGAGGGACAGCCAGCACTGACCAGTGTCCCATAATGACACCCAGAGATGTCATTTTAGGAGCAGGCTCAGAAGAATAAGTCATTAGGTGACTTCTTCCTGTTTCTGACTATTTTTCCTCTTTCTGTGGAATCAAATGTTCTCATCGGTGCAAATTTGAGGGGGCCAGTGCTTTTTGCATTGACAGGGGATGTCACTCAGCCACATTGTGTGGGAGGTGGCACTCCTGGGATGCTCTAACAGCAGAGAACTGAAGGAAAGGACCTTCCCTGCTTCTCTCCTGCCATTACAATGTCTCCATCTAATCTTCCTTTTGATACACCTGACAATATAAACATGTTCCCTGCAACCCCAGGAGACTTCCCCAGCTGCAATTTGTCATTGAAATAGTTTGATTAAATTACATTTTGCTCTTTATTTATTTTTTTTTTCTTAAATTACCTTAGCACTTTCAGAGGAAAATGTTGGGGTTTTTAATCCATCTGACAGCTGATTGTTTTGAGGGTTTTTTTTACAGCATCTGACACAGCTGACACCACTGTTCTTATCATAAATATCTGCCACATTAGGTTAAAGCTGTGATTAAAGCTGCTCCTCATTCTGCTGGCAAGGCAGCTGGACCTGCACGAATTACGATAATAACCACAGAAGCTCCTTCCTGAGAAGAGTGCTGTTTCTGTAGCTGTGTCAGACAAGTGCTGCCTTTTAAGAACAATTGCTCACCTCTAAATGACATTTTTGGCTTTCTTTTAGAAAAGTAAGTTACTTATTTTCCTGTGATTTTAACTAAAGAACACTATCATCCCTAGAGAACAATTTTGTTTTTCAGCACCAGAGCAATTACCTTCGGCTGTATCAAGCGCCTGATGTTTAAAAGTCTGTGTGGTTTCATGGGTTTGAAAAACACCTTCTCCTAAGGACTCCTAAGCTAGTTTCTCTGTGGCTCTCACCAGTCCCACAATCTCAAAACTAGACAGCTGCATACCACCTGGCCAGTGCTCCCTTACCATTATGTGAGAAAATACATCATAGAATGGTCTGGGTTGGAAGGGACCTTAAAGATCATCTGGTTCCAACCCCTCTGAGATGGCAGGGACACCTCCCACTACAGCAGGTTGCTCAAGGCTCCATCCAACCTGGATTTAAAGACATCCAGTGATGGAGCATATGTGTGACTGGCAGATGGTTATACTTAAAGTCAGGAGATGAATGCATATGGTTATGATGACACTATTAAGACAGCACAAGTTTGTTTGGAAAAGCTGTTCTCATACAGGATAATAATCATGGAGTCATAGAACAAAACCCTAGGTTAGAAGGGACCTTGAAAGATCACCAGATCCAATCTTTTCTGGGAAAGAGGCCCTAGGTGATGTGATTTTGTCCAATTGCATCTTAAAAACCTCCAATGATGAGGACATTGTTGCAGCAAATGATTATTCTCACTGTAAAAAAATTTCTTTCTTATGTTTAAATGAAACCTCTACTGGTGCTACTTGTACCTGTTGCCCCTTGTCTTCTCCATGTGGCTCCTTGTGAAGAGAGAGGAGAGCGTCCATCCTCTTTGTAGCTACCCTTTAAGTACTGGAATACTGTGATGAGGCCCATCCTGAACCTTCTCTTCTCTGGGGACTAAAAAGTGAACTCATTCAGTCATTCCTCAAAAAGCAGGTTCTCCATCCCTTTCATCATCTTCATGGACCTCATCTGGACCCTCTCCAGTCTGTCCACATCTTTCTTGAATTGTGGGGACCAGAAGTGCACACAATACTCTAGGAGTGGCTTGACAAGTGGTGGGGTGGGGGGAGTCACAGAGCCCTCAGGAGGGCAGCAGATAGAGAAATTACCAGCTCAGCAGGAACTGTGCTTCTGCCTTGCACAGGGAGAAGATACGATGGACAGTAGCTTGTTTCTCTGAGAGGCAATATCTCCCATCTCCTATGTCTGCCAAATTTCAGCTTCCCCTGCACTTGGGTCAGCTGCTAGGGGATCATTCCACTGGCAGGACCCTGGCATTTCTGAGAGAGTTCCTGCATCTTCTAAGCAAAGAGCGATGGCACCAGTTCCCCTCCCAGTAGTCAGCACAGAGCATGAGCTTTAGTGTTGCACTGCCCAGGGCAAGCAGATAAGCAATAGGACCTTCAGCAGCCACAGCAACTGTATGGGTAACATGTATATTCCTGAACAGGGCTAGTCCCTGATGCTGGAGTGAGGACAGCAGGACTGCAGAGATGAAGGCAAGATGCCCTGTCAAGGGCAGAGAGTGCAGCTGCACCTATAGTTGATTACTGACATGAATCAGGATCATATTGATGAACGATCCACTGAAGGGAAGTCTTAAAAGCACAACTCATAACAACAAAACATGTATATATCCAGATCAATCTATAATTCATACTTACCAGAGGCATTTTGACACACAGTTCTTGCCACAATGAATAATTAATATGTTCTTTGTGCTAGAAGTAAATGATGTACATGGAACATATCATCCACAAAATGGTATTAAATGCATGAGGCCATGCTATTGCCACCTTCTCATGCCAGCATCTGAAACAAACCCCCAACCCTCAAAACCACAATGGTAAACAGTGACAAAGCAAGAAATAATACTTGTAGTCTGGGTCATTCTTAGGTTCTTATAGGTTTTCAGACAAAACTCTTGGTCACCAGCCAGAGACAGCATTCATGGCTTGCATTCTGTTGCAAATCAATTTGTTGCCGTGTCTTCCCATCCTTTAGCCGTATCTCACTTCAGCGTAGTCCTCCCAGGTGCTCAGGTCCAGAGAGCTCACCCAGGTGGAGTCCACAGCACTGGAGTTCACAGCTCTTGCCATAGCATCTGCTTTGTCTGAGTCCCACGCTCAGCTAAAATCTCAGTTGTCATTGTCCTGGTCTGTTTAGATCGCTTGGATTAGAAAGTAATGGAGAAAAAAAGTAACAAGAAATGTTTTGAGCAAATGAAATCAATTTGTTTGGTGCAAGTAAGCAGGTTGCAGGTGCCAACAGGGAGTCTTTGCACTGGGAGAGCACTAAGGCTGTGGGGCAGGGTGACAGTGTATGTGGGGCTGGCCAGGGAAGGGGGCTGACCTGGGCTGGGGAGCAGGACAGCAGGAGACCAAGGACAGGTCCTGAGTGTGAACTGCCTACACTTGGCCCGGTGCATTTGTCACTAGTCACTACTCATAGGCTCTAAAGGAGCAGGCTTGGGCCTGGAAGGAGACTGTCTGCTAAATCCTCTGACTTTCATCTGCAATCCAGCTTTCAGGTCTCGTGGACAAGGCCTGAATCAAAAACATGAGGCCAAGCAGGGCATGTGCATTATGCAGTGTCTTTGCAGTGGCCTTTAGACAAGCTGTCAGCAGAATTACTGTCATCACCTCTCCTGAGATGTCTGTGAAACCTACCGTAAGTATTCTGGCCGCTGGCTCTTTTCCGTGCATGTCCAGGCTGATGACTGGTATCAGTTAGTGTGTGGTCTCTGAGGAACTTTGTGAACGTGCTCTGCAAGTACATCAAGCAAGTAGTTTGTCAGCATATCTTCTGAGGCCAAAATTAGACCACAAGTTCCTTCTCACCCCATTAACCTGAGGCTGAGGGATGGAAAGGACTGGTGAGCCAGCCCCATGGTGCTGCTTCCACCTTTAGACACCAGGATAGCGATGGCCAGTTGCTGTGAGCCACAGAACTGCACACACTCCCAACTCCTGATGCCTCTTGTCCTTCTGCAGCAGACAGTTCCAGCCCACTCTCACTGACTCAGGCTGAGTGACAGCCACAACTTCTTTTCTTCTCCTCCACTAGCTCCTTCCACATGCGCCCTCTTTGACTCCTCGCTTCCTCTAAGCTCTTTGACATGACTCTCACTGCCAGCTGGGGACACAGGCAGACTGCTCACAGGCAATGTGAGCTGACCATCTCTGGCCTGGAGGGATCCACAGGCTTTGCCTTGTGTTCCTGGGTAGCTGAATGCATGGGAACTGCTGCCAAAAGAGGAAAAAGATCCAGTGTGGTCTGTAGTGGCAGAATATTTCATGACTGTCAAGGGTTAGGACTGGGTCAGACTCTGGATAAATGACAGATGCTCTCTATTAACTCCCTCTCCCTTCCCGAAAAGGAATAAAGGAGAGAGACTGATGGATTGGAAAAGAAAACTAAACCAGATTTAATGAAAATAATAACAATAAAATTAGATATATACAAATATATACAAACCCAATATCAGATGCAACCTCCCTGATGGCAATTACGTCACCATCACCACTGATGTTGTGACACACTGGGGAAGTCCCAGACTGGACTCATCAGCAGATGGGAACTCGATTCAGCAGCTGGGTTCTGGAACCGGATTCAGGAATGCACAATTTGGGATCGAAGGCAGAATGGACAGAGTCCTTCTCAGATGTCAGCCATTAGAGAGTGTGGACCTCATGATCCTTCAGCTTTATACTGAACATGACATATATGGGATGGAATCCCTCGTTGGTCAGTTTGGGGTCACCTGTCTTGTCCATTCATTCCTGCAGGTGTGGCCTTTTACTTTCTGCACCCCCCAGTGTGGTGCACAAGATTTAGCAGTGACCATGGTCAGCAAAGGAGCAAGTATAAGCAAGAGTGTCTTTCTGCACACCAATCCTGGGTAGTAACTCTAACCATGGGGTGTTATCACTGGTGGCAGATGACACTGCCTTTGAAAACAGGCTGCTGACTTCAGACAGTGCAGTTAGAAGAGACTGAGTTGAGAAGTAAAATCACTAAACAAAATTAGTTCTGTTCTAGCTCAAACCGGGACAATGACATTGGAAGGAGGAGGCTTGCTAGGCATGCAACTGGGCTGGGGTATGAAGTTCCTGTGTGACTCTGATGCATCTGAGGGTGCTGCTGAGGAGAACTTCTGCCTCCCTGGACTCTTCTGTGAGCAGTGCCTGTGAGGAGTGGGGAGCTGAGTACAGGAAACTCTTTATTTCCTCTATACCCTCCAAATAGCCTCAATATTTTTCTCCCTTTCTTGGCTATGATTTATTCCACAAGAGTTCAATGGGGGCTGCTTGTCTCTGCAGAGACTGGTGCTGAAGTAGTAGCACTTGTGGCTGGGGAAGGCAGCTTGCCAGGCAGCCCCATCCTTAATCATAGAATCATGGAATCATTAGAGTTGGAAAGGACCTCTGTGAGCAGCGAGTCCAACCTTCACCCTGACATCTCCCTATCCACTGGACCAGAGCCTCAAGTGCTACGTCCACTCAGCTTTTAAACCCCTCCAGAGATGGTGACTCCACCCCCTCCCTGGGCAGCCTGTTCCAGTGCCCAACCACTCTCTCAGTGAGGAATTTCTGCCTCATCTCCAATCCAAACCTCCCCTGATGCCACTCGAGGCCGTTTCCTCTCAGTTTATCATTAGTGCTTTGGGAGAAGAGACCAACAGCAGCCTGGCCACAGCCTCCTTTTAGGTGGCTGTAGAGAGCAGTGAGGTCTCCTCTCAGTCTCCTCCAGACTAAATCAGGCTTTCCAATGGACAGGTAACTGTGGCATGGCTTTCAGCTCTGTGGCCCGCTCCTCCATCCATGCTGTGCACCTTCACTGTTTGCTGGGTGCTTGTGAGATGCAGGAGAGGGTCTGTGCCTTGAGCTGGGGAAAGGCAGGGGAGGAGAATGCCAGGCACTGATTGCACATCTTGTAATCACCTCTTAGTCATGAGAGTGCTAGCCAGCAGATAAGCCTAAATGGGGCTGAGCTGCTTGAAATGAGTGCCCAGACATCGAGGGTGTTGTTAGCAATCCAGAAGGATTAGATCTGTGGTCTGGGGCAAACATACTGAAACTAAATGTAGGTTCTTACCCAGAGGGAGAAGATCAGTCTACTTTGGGAGCCTAAACTAGGGCAGAAGAAACTCAGTCACTGGGTCTGTACACAATATTGCCCTATATACATTCAGGCCATTTTTCTCTTTGTCTTTCAGGTCAGAACAGACACTTTTTATTATTGTACTGCTCATGTACAGAGTAGATTGCTTGTGATATTTTTTTTTGACTGCCAACATGCCTTGATGAAATGGCTATGAAAGCTCACCCGTAGCTTGAAGAACAGCATGAAACCCAACGATGCTGCTCAGAGGTGCTGCCTGCCCCAGACATGCTGTAGAAAGGTGCCAGCATTGGCCTGGCCCATGCCTAGCCTGGGGCCAAAGTCTACCCTTAGGAGGAACACAGCAGAATTATATTCTCTTGAAAATATTACAAATACCACTGGATTTTATTGATTCTGGGAGTTCTTACAAATCGGGCAAATAATTCTACCTCTAATAGAGTCTACGATGTCTTGAGGGGTCTGAGCCATTTAAAGGAAAAAGGCTCAGGGTTTTATTTCTTGGAGTAGGGTGCATTATGTCATTTCAGCTCATCTATTTTCACTACTTTGTTCCTGTTCTTAAAAAACATTTCATGTGGGTGTTTTGACCTCACAAACCAGATGTCTGTATTACTCCCTGCAGCTTCATGGGTGGGGTAGCGGGCTGCCGTTTTCTGATTATTATGGAAGTTTATTACTTGAGTACAGTTTGTATCTGGCTAATGCACATTTTCTCCACAGCCATCGCTTTCAAAACATCTTTTTAATTTGTTCCCCTTCCTTACACCCTGTGCTCAAAGGTTTCTATTTATGCTTTCTGTCTCCCACCAGCTGTTCAGGCCAGTTCTCAAAATGAAGACAAGCACCTCACTGGACACAGGCTGCACTGGACATACAGGTGTCTAGCTGTGGGCTGTGTTGTGTAAGAACCATCATTTAAACTGGGCAAGAAAACAGGAAAACGCATCATCATTCCTTTTCAGTATTTTATTGGTTTTGTTTCTAAAAACTTCCAAGTGACAGGTAATGGACCAAAGCAATAATTATAAAATGGCACACTATCGTAATATCAAAGCAACAAATATATATAATTAATTGAAAGTAACAAAGGAAGGATTTGAATATAGGAGTCACCTAAAGTAATATCTGAGATGCTGTTTGCAGCAGCTGGATGCACTGCTCCCCTCCCAGTGGGAGACCCCCCGGAGGGTACCAGAGTGTGGGTTGTGAGGGCCCCTCTGTGCTGTGCTCTGGAAGGGGGAAATTAAATAGTTTTGCCAGACACAATTAAAATGAACAAATGTTTATCCTTCCTAATGAGTTTGTACAACACTTAACGCCAACCTTCGAGGGCATTTTTAATGTAACTTTTTTGCAGCTTGCTGAAATCCTTTTCTCTTCTTTAGTAAGGCTGGTGGCTTGAGACTGACCAGTAGATCCCATCAGTGGAAGAAGGCTCACATAGAGTATGAAAACTAGACAACTAGCAAAAGTTTTTCAGAGGGTAATGGCCTTGAGCTGACTTCAGCCCACACATTTCTTCTTGGCGATTGGGAACGTCCCCCATGGTGACAGTGAGCACAGTAGAAAGAATGGCAATGAAAATCCCGTTGGTATTGTGATTAAACTGCATATGGCAGTGGCTATATTTTGCTAACCAAAATTTACATTTGTGTTGTGTTTTCAGTATATTTTCTGTCACTCTGCTAAATCAGAAATCCCATGTCACATCTTCAGTGAAGTAACTTTGACTTTAAGCCTGGCACCCTCCACTCATGGCACATCCAGAAGAAGCTGGTCGGAGAGTATTGGATTCCAACATGGCTCTTCAACAATAAGACTGTTTTATAATTATATTTTTCATAAGTTTACATGGCTTTGACTTTTGTCAGATAGTTTCTCATCAGAGAAACTTAACTAAATGCTAGCAGCAATGACAACTGGCAACTCTAATTACACTTGACAGAGTACAAGACAGTTTTTTCTTCCTACCAGATGCTTCCACTGCTGCAGGCTCCCTCGTCTACTAATTCCTGCCTCCGGTAGAATTTATTAAGACACGCACCTGTCATTTGGGGCATCACAAATATATGGCAAGACATGTAAAGTGTAGCAATGTGCAGCAGAAATGCCAGTGTAAACAGCCTCTCTCTGTCACAGAAGACTACCTTCAGAAGTGAGGAGTTACATGGGGCAGACGCTTGTCACTACAGTGAAGTGATGATTCTGCAATGGAAGCAGTCAGGGGGTTGCATCCAAAAAGGTATCGGGGTGCATCCCTGTCCAAGTGCTTTAGGGCTGATGTGCTCCTCTGAACTTCACACAGACATTTCCGTGCTTTAACCACCCAAGTGGTCTCGCAGACTCATGCTTGATTAAGTAGCGGAGGCAGACAGGATGATCTGACGACTGCTGTGGTATGAATACCACTAGGTAGGCTGGCTCAGTGTTTCTATTCCAGATAAATCACAACATAATGATCTGTCAGCATGTACAGATATATTTTTCCCATTTTTAGTTTGGTCTACAAATTTTTCTTTAATATCACATTAGTTTGCCTTCTATGTATAGAAGAAATGGGCTTCAGGGGTTTTTTTTTGCTGCTGGATACAAGGAAAGGCAGAGCAATAAAAGTGTTTTGTGGGGAGAAGGACACACACCATATTTCAAAGATCTTGGGACAATATTCATAATGGGGAACAAGATAATAAGAACAAGAAATGGCCATACACTCATAAGGATGTTGGTAGCAAGACAATGGCAAGTTAAAATGTAATGTTATTGGGGAAAAACCCAAACAACACCTCACCAGCTGATCGATCCATTTCTGGTTCTAACAGATGCCATGGTGAAATATTTTCCACTTGTCCAAACTGCTATCTACTGCTAGTGCTTACTAATGAATTCTGGAAAGCATTGAGACACACAGATCTTTAGAACAAGTTTGCCCAGTTTTGTGTGAGTTTGCCTGAGTACAAACCCACCATGATCTAACTGGGTAAGCAGCACATGTGCTGGTGCTGATGCAGAGGCAATATTCCCTTCTCTTCAGTCCTTCTTCCTAAAAAAAACCACTGCCCCAAACCATAGTCACAAGGCAAAAATTGAAATTGAATTTTAGAGCACTGTGGGCTGTTATTTGTTCTACTTTATACAGAATTAGAATTTGGAAAGTCTAGAAGAACAGCTCAGCAATTTTGTGCTGTCTGGGGAAAGCAACATCAGTGGATCTCCTCTTACTTATTTGCTGCAGGGAAAAATCAGGGTGTTCCTCCTCAGTTTTGTTCCTGTGGTTGTGAGAATTAAGGCAGTCCAGGAGCTTGTTACAGAGAAACAACCAGCTAAAGAGAAAGCAAACCTTAAACAACCTACTTAGAAAGTTTCTGAGAGATTTTTTGATAGTCTAAAAGGTATATTTTTAGTATCTTCCTGTCTCAAGAGCCAGCACCTTTCATGATTACTAGTCCAGATATTTTGAGGCCAGAAGCAGCTGTAACATTTCAAAAATAGGTTTTATATGCTTAAAAATAATTCATACTTTAATAGTGAGCTATCTCAAACCCCATAGACCTGGGAGATTGGGCATTTCTCCTTTTCCATTGGCATAGGGGCTTCCATTTCTAGTCATACCCAATATAGTATATATGGGGCATTAAATCTCTGACATTTCTAGGCAAAGAAAATTTGTCACTGCAGTACCACTGATTTTTACTTTTCCAATAGCTCACACAGGTGTCATTTTAGGAGAAAAATCCATGTCTGAAATTAAAAAGAGGAAATATTATCTACAGGGAGCTGTTCCTATTTGGGAACTGTTGGAATAATTCTGGGGTGATCGGGTTTGAGAAGCAGATAAAGGGGTCAGAGGAGCATGATAAATTCAAATATAATGTATCGCAGTAATTTAACAACCCATCTCAAAATGTGCCACTATGTATCATCAGCCAGAATGCTGTGTGTGAGCTCTGTCCATTGAGTCTCTAAGGATTGGGAGAGGTGGCAAATGCAAACTTGGTAGAGGACAGTTACAGGTAGATTGATCTAAAGCAGTTGAGCAGGAGGGTTTCCTTCCCCACGTCTGACATCCCTGAGGCTTTCTGCCTCTGAACTTGCCGGGTGCAGAACTGGGACCATGTGCCAATGCTCCCTCTGTCCCCTCAGCACACCAGCCCTAGGGCACTCAGCAAAAAAAGCTGGGCTGCATTTCTACAAACATCCACTTTCTTTCTCCAGCCTCTTTGCCAATTTTTGCTCATAGCCTCAGCAGTCGGGCAGGGATTGAACAACTATTAATTAGTCATTACAACACTGCCAAATGGATTTCACTGGATCAGGACTTCATGAGGCTGGACAACACAATCTCTGCCCCAGATCACACCCAAGAGAGCTCCACTGCTGTATTGATTATTTGTTTACCCTGCTAGTATGTGCTTCCACCACGGAGCTGAGGAGGATGATACAAAGGCTTTCTTACTCATCCCCTGGTGCAGATTCTCAGTGATGGTGACGGTGAAACAGGGGAAATTAGTTTTGGGGGCTACCTCTTATTTTGAGTGCTAAATGCATACAGAATACACCTAGGTTTTTAACTTTGGGCAATGAGATTACTAAATTGTTACGATGTTAAATAAATAAACCTGTAGAATGTGAGCATGCAATACTGAACAGTGATTTCTCTGGATATTTTGCACACATAAATACAGCTCAGCCCTTGGTGCTTTTGCTTTATCTATGTGAACATACTGCTTTTAATGATAATGTGCTCCCTAATTTGTTCCTTCGCCGATTTACATTTCCTATAGCTAGTTTTTCCAATCCATAATGGCACCATAGAGCTGAGGTAATTATTTCCAATGTCTGGGCATATTTATCACGTGAAATCAAGTATTGATCATCTGTAGAGAAGGTCTCAGCATTCCTTCCCATTCCCATTCTTTTGGGGGGGGGGGGGAATATGTTAATTTTTATCAGTGAATTGAAAATTGGGTTTGTATTCCTGTTTTTAGGCAAAACTCATCAGGCCTTGTGGTTGTAGGTTCATAACAAAAACCATACTGCTGGCTTTTCAAAACTTCTACCGCTGATTTATTTGGCTGTTCTGTTTCAAATAGGGCATTTCATCTTTTTATCATGTTTAGATCAAAAGATTTAGAGGGAAAGGAGATAACTACTTTGTATGACAAAGATTATTCTGAGGTTTTAAGACTAAGTACATTATACATTTTTTTTGTTCCTTTCTTTCTTAGCTGCATATCAGCTAACTCAGATCAAATTTCTGTCACCTATACACCTCTTGCCAGGGAAATCCTGCTGCTTTCAAGGATGAAAATTTACTTCCCAGCATGATTCTCCAGGTCCAGCATCACGTAGGTACTAACAACCAGTGCTGGCTCCGCTCTTTAGCCTTTGCTGCTGAGGTCTTTATTGTCAGAGGAGTTTAAAGAATTGTGAAATTGCTGCAGACTCATGTCATTCTAATGCAGCAAATGTGTATTGCTACCTCTGTTTTACAGAGGAAAGAGCACAAAATTAGAGGGAAATAAGAAGTTAACCGAAAACCTTGCTGAATAACCTGTGTGGAAATCATGAGTCTGTCTCCAGGTCTCCTTAACTCTGTCTCTTAAGCACAGATACATCTTTTCCATTTGTTTCAAAGACATGTTTGTACTATTATTACTGCTGCTTATACCACTGTTTCAGGAGATGCCTCACCTAACTGGTGGAGGGAAATGTTCTGTGTCAAATTTTCCAGCCCCTCCCCACCATACATTTCAATGCAAAGGACTGTTGGGGAAAAGAAAAAAAAAAAAAAAAGAAAAAAAGCTATCTAAGTGTAAACAAATCCTTGGGATATTCAAGAGGACAAACTTTTATTCCTGCAATGTGTCTTCTGTGTGATGTGTGATATTTCATCACATATTTCCAATGAAAAACCTGCGCACAGACTCGGCAGGAATGGAGCATAGGAATTACTAACGCAAAGAATACTTTAAATGGCCATTTTTATACTAATTTCCTGAGATTGGATGGGGCTTTTTGTGTGTATGTAACCACACTTTAAAATGTGGGAGAGTTCACAGGAACAATCCAGAAGCCACAGCAGAGCACCTCATATCTGTCCATCATCCACCGAGTAACTGGTGATGTAACGGGGTAGCCACATACCTGGTGCATCTCAGACACTGCTCTACATGGCAATGCAAGGACTATGCTGCCATCACTCAGCCTTGAGCGAGGTGCACAGGCTCCCCTTACATATATTCCAAACAATTACCTAATGCTTAAATAACAGTCATCTTCCCTGGACTGTAAACGTTTGACTGTATCTTCCTTTCCCTGCCGGTGGTGCAGGATGCTGCAACACGGCAGCAAAGAGGGAGGTGACTGGATCAGTCACAACTGGAGGGATTACAGAAATGGAAAGCAAGAAATACACTGTGAGCCACTTCGATATTCTCTGTCCATTGTTATCTTACCATGTGATGTGTCCACTCTGCTTTTAAATCATTTCAGAGATGTGACTTGGAACACTTTTCTTGGGAAGCTATTTCACAGTCTATTAGACGTCCTTGTTAAAATATTTTTGGCTGGATATTTAACTCAAATCTCCATTTGCTCAGTTTCCTACCTTTACATGCAATTATACCCCCGAGAAGCACTCTAAGCAATCTCCGCAATGCCTTGTTGTTTGTGTCTTTTAAGTACATGTAAACAGTTACAGCAGTTTTGGAGACGGTTTGTGGCATCTTAAAATGCTTAGCTCTTACATCCTTGGATCACCCACTATAGCCCTTACATTAGGCATTTTATTCTTCTTAAAGTTCTTTATAATCTGTCATCATCTTCCTAGGTAGGCTGGTGCCCAGGCCTCTGTGCAAGCTATAATTTGTACAACAACGATTTCATATTCGTAATGTTTCTAGGCTGCACATAGTTTTAGATTCTGCTTGATGCCCTAATTTCACCAGTAAGTGTTTGGTTTTTTTCTTTTTTAACCTTATACAGAAAGAGAAGTGAGCAGCTTTTCATTTTAATTAGTTTAGTTTCTGACAGCATTAATGTGCAATGCTGTAAAGAACTGCCAAGGTTAAAGGATTTTCCTGGGGTCCATAGATCTGCAAAGAAAAATAAATTCATTTTGCATATAAAACAGAAACAAGGCTACATGGGATATTAAAATATTTTCCTCCCTTTGTTTTCTTAAAGCACAGAGCTGCTCATTTTAGAGTGCAAAATAAGAACATGAGTTTGTCATCCTAACTCTGAAAATAAACCACCCATAAACATATTCACGGTATCATCCAGATATTTTTCACGACAGCATGACAGTCAGATGTCACAGGCAAGACGCTATGTGTTAGTACTCAGAATATTCAGTGTCACTGCATGGTAGGAGCTCTTTCTGCATAACAAAATGTGTAAGGACTCTGTAGATGCTACTTGCAATGTTTTGGTAGAAAATTCTGTCTGGGAATCAATAAATGACACATTTTATTTGAAAAAAAAAAAAAGAAATAGATGTACACAAATTGATACAGTACCCAATTCTAATTGCTTAATAGGCCTACTCTTCATATGAGAAATGATTGGGGAAAATAAATAAATAAATGTGGTTCCAAATCCAGATTTTGGCTGTGAACCTAATTGTGCTAAAAATGAGCCAGACCGGTGCCCTGTGGACTTCAGGATGGCTTATGGCAGTCAGGATGGAAAGAACTTTGGATGATTCTGTGTAATTATTAATAATAACGATGATGATGAATACAATAATGGTAATAACAGTAATGAACAGAACAAAATTATGCAGAAGCTCAAATCAGGACCTGGGCTACACAGTGCTAAACAAAATACAAATTTGTTGTCAGATGCCTATCACAGGTTCACCTGGACTCTCCAAATTTCTCACAAAAGAAAAGATAGCTTTTTTTTTTTGCCTTCGGATGAGCAGCATTTTTGAAGTGCTCTAAGCATAGCTGGTATCATATCCATCTTCTCCCCTCATTCAGTACGGGAAGATAAAAAGATATGAATAAGCATGTGAGGAAAAAATATATGAAAACCATAGGTGATATATTATTATGAATAGCATTGTAGAATCCAGCTTCTGAAAGACATCACTCTATTACCTCTTCCTACTGTACTTTCACTTGAGGATATTTCCACCTCTGACCTTTTCAGACAAATTGTGCTCTCTTTGGTATTAATTTCCAAGTGTCTGGTTTCTTTCTTCTTGCTGATTGACACCCCAAAATCTAAAACACTGCCTGCAAATTCCATCTCACTTAAAGCTACTGATCTGTGTTAATGTAGCAACCTTCCCCCTTTCACCCGAGCTCTTCTTCATCAGAATGAAGCAGGTCACAGAGGAAGGCTAAAGCTTTCTTCAGCAGTCCCTTAGATGAGCCATGTGCTACACAATGGGAGCTGCCTACAGACCTCACCATGATCCGAGCTGCTTCTGTGAGAAAGTGGGTAGGGACTGCCATTTCAGGAGACAGGCTGATGAAAGCAGATGAGCCTTTCATCTCTGTTTTCATCCTTGCTTTCAGATCACAGTGCACCAGACTGCCGTGGAAAACATCTGGACAAAAGAGCACCTCTAAGATGGGAGATAAGGATGAGCTTCAAGAGGATAAGATTTTTTAATGATTATTCTTTCAAATGGAGAATATTTATTATTATTATTATTATTATTTTATGTGTTTGTGGTTTGTTTACTTTGTTTGTTTGTTTGTTCATTTGGTTTTATTTATTTTTTGGAAAGGGGCAAAATACTGACATAGGTCTGTATCTCATCAGCCAAACAAGAGATTCACAGGGGCCAAGTCTTTAAGCTATGTTGCAGAACTCACCTACTACTGTCTCTTTTCTTTGC